>JAOTRH010084833.1:0-49286 GCA_034768845.1 Heliamphora exappendiculata | reverse complement strand
ATTATTCTTTCTTTTTTGGTAGGTTAGATTGATACTAATGGCTGAATTTCAGTCTTGTATTTAGGATGTATTTAGGCAACAATTTTCTATATATATCTAGTGGAACCTAAAAGAGGGAGGTATTCAAAGAGAAAGGAAAATATTGTCATGGCACATAGCATTTGTGAACTTCTCTGGCTCCGAGTTCTATTAAAGAATCTGGGATTTGAATGTGAAAAGCATATGAAGTTATATTGCGATAATAAAGCTGCCATCAACATTACTCATAACCCAATACAACATGACAGAACGAAGCATATTAAGATTGACAGACACTTCATTAAGGAAAACCTTATGCAAGGGTTCAATTTTTATACCATTTGTGAAATCTGCAGATTAATTAATAGATATTTTTACTAAAGGTTTAGTAGTAAGGTGTTTCACTTCATTATATGCAAGTTGAGCATGAAAAATATCTATGCATCAACTTGATGGGGAGTGTTAAGTTAGAATTATTATTGTATTTTTTGTATACTTGTCTTATTATATAAATAATAATAATAAGGGAGCGAATCCTAATTTTTGGGTGCTCTCGCTTTTCACCGATAGAATAACTCTCTCTTATTCTCTCTCAACTCTCTCTTATTATTCTTCATTCATTCATCAATCTTAATAAGTACTTACGTCTATAGGCTCACACTTTTACCATAAACTTAAAAGAATACAAGAGAGGTGCCTTTTGAGAAGAAGGAACAAGAAAATAGGTCAAAACTTGCAACAACCACAACCTAGCCACTTAAAACATGCAATCCAGAACATACTGCTCGAGTAGTCTCCAGACCGATCGATTGGTCTTTGCCTGCTCTTGGTACTTCTTGCAGTCTGCTCGAGCGGTCCTAGACCGCTCGATCGGTCTGTCCCTAAATTGGATTTTCTTCACCTCTAACATAGTTGACCAGCACGTCATCTACTGAGGATGACCTGACCTGCATGTCATCCACCAAGTTGACCTGCACGTCTTCCTCTAGTGTTACGATCTCTCTCACTTCCTCTAGTGTTACGATCTCTCTCACTTGGACAGAACGTGACCGTTGTTCAATCCAGGAACACTCCCTAATGATTATGGACTCACTCCCGAATGGTCGTCCGAGTAACCTACAGAGGAGCCTTACCTTTCACACCAAAACCATGGCAGGAAGTTATTTCGTATTCACGCTTGTTCGTATGTACATGGCTCATCACCACACCATCACACCGATACTATCTATGTAGACCCGCCTGGAGAATGGCCTGATCAACCTCCAAAGGAGCCTTTGTCACGTGTCCCAAAATTCGTGGTAGGAAGTTAATTCGGATTTTCACACGTTTTTATATACACGATACATAACCACACCATCACACCGACTACTGGTCGACCCCAACTACTAGTAGATCTCATCCACCTGGTTCATCTGGAAGTCATCCTCAGGTGTTACAATTAGTAGTTAATTTCTGTCAAAAATTTACTTTCATGAACTGGAGGAAAGTCTTCTTTCTCCAAGGTCCCAAAAACTATTAAGCCATGATTGTGTCATCCAGCTAATACAAGGCTAGCACTTAAAATTCAAACTTTTTCTACTAAAGGGAGTGAACATGTTTCTTTTCAATTTGCTTGAATGACATACACTGTAGTGGCTCTGACCTTGTCAGCGTATTTTGATCAACAGTAGTCCACGATAATCGCCTTCTCGATCTCTATCTTAAATAGCTCCGCAAACGCACAAAGTGGTTGAAGGAACGTTACCACGAACACAATGAATATGAAGGGGTGTGTGAGAGTTTTTATAAAAACATGAGATAGAAACTCAATAAGGATTAAATTCTCAAGTTCTCTCAACCATGAAGAGAATGGAAACTCTCTCAAAAATTGATCTCTTTTTTGTTGTCTGAAAATTTTTGGTTTTTGCCAGCAGGGAAACTTATATCTTCAAACCAGAATGCCTCAAATCTATAAAAATGAAATAAGAACGACCCATTGCGCTTGCCTATCGGGTTCCAGGCACTGGAGATTGAGCGCTCATCTGGCTCTGCTCTTTTGGAAAGGTTTTGAAAAGAAATTCGCTCTATGTCGAGCGCTTACCGAGCACTTTGGCTTGATAAGCACTTATCACACCCTCTATTTTTATTAACCAGAAAACGTGTCTAAAGGCGCTTTAAATGTATGCAAAATATACTTGAGGTGAAATGGATAATCTTCATCACTTTTATGCTTGATACGAAATTATCAAATTTCAACAACTGCTTCCGAATCACAGACACTCAAACTCTTACCAAACGACTCTTAAACCATACGGGAATAACCAATTCTATACCAATTCCCCTTTTGGCATTTCCATGACAAAACTGATTACTGCTCAATAAGAAAAACAAATACAAGATATTATAGCCAAACCTAAGAATGCCAAACCTAAGAACCCATAAACTTAGACTCAACTACATTTTTGGTGTCGCAAAAAGGAAGCCAATACCATTGGATAAATCTGCAAGACAACACTCAACAAAGAAACATTGGGAAAAACATTGGGTATCAATGATCAAACATAATAAGCCGCAGCCAAAATGATATAAGCAAAGCAGCTAACAATATGCTACCTATTGTGCAATAACTACCGTATTGTTGTCACCCTCCCTCTTAGACTAATCACGCCTCTTAACGACCCGTTATATCTCCCCATTTTTGTTCCGAAATGATAAAAGGATGGACAACCAAAGAAAAACTCATAGCCACAGGAAAAACATGGATGGTGCTAAGAAGGAGATACACAGTTAAACCACAAGAAAAGAATGCTAATGTTGCAAACTAACCCCTGTAGAAAGACAGAAAAGCAAATCCAAAAAAATCTGATCGTCTCCCCCTACATGTATGCAGCCTAACAAAAAGGGCATAATGCACTAAAGCGTGTAACAAAAGTGAAATAAAAGAAACTATATAAAAAAGAAGACAACTGATAAGATTTCTCAACATCAACTGACCAAGGCATAAATGATTAACAAAGTATAGCCCAAGAAGGATATGAAAAAATTTCATTAACTGCAGATCAAGATTTGTTAAAACTCTTAACAAGTAAAGATCAACAAGCAAAATATTATGCAACAGTGAAAGACGCGTGATTAAGGGTTACTGACAACAAAATTAAGTTGGAAGATTATCACCAGCCACTAAGTAAAGCTATGGGTTCAGCAAGAGAAGTCAAGCCCCCAAACTTGGACCTAGAACTTTAACGCACAAACCTCAGTTTGTGCAAAGGTGCTCATAGTTAGCAACTTTTATCTAGTGTGGAATGCAAAAGGTTACATAGCCATTTCGAATACCGTGTTTTCCTTTTCTTTTTTTATTTATTTTAGATTGCACTGAATGTGAGCATTTCCAAAACTTCACTCCGTTTGACGTGAACACTCACTGCGTATGGAGGCAAGAGACCCAGTTACTAACTGAAAAGCCTAGAAACACCTTCACCGGTGCATGCAAAATTGAGGCAAGAAGCCCAGTTACTAAATGATAAAGAAGCAGATGCTGCATTTATTTTGATTGAACAACAGTATAAGGTGGCTGCACAGTAACCCATAGGCGGTTGAGTTACAACAGAGCTGATATTAGGAAAAGTAGAAATAGGTAAACAGAAGCATGGGTCATTCCAAAGCCAAATCTATAGGTTATACAACATGACTAATAAATAACGGATATCAGATTTTGTCAACAACAATCCCATGAAACAAGCGTATGTGTATGAGTATCAATTATAATAAATCTCTATAGCTAAGAGTAAAAAAGAACCAACCTCAAAAACATAAAATTTTCATATTTTTATAGGGTTACACATTGTTAATATTCCATGCAAGATCAGTTTGAGTTCAAAACATCAAATCAAAAGACTTTACAACAGTCAAGGAATCACACATACAAGCATGCAATTTCTTTTAAATGACTGTGAAGAACATATGCAAATGATCTTAACTTAAATAATGCATTGTCTACTCTACACAAAAAGGAATAACATAACCCCAGAATGATACATAATGACTAGATGGATGTATGGATGAAAGGAGAGTATCCTTCCTAATCCAAACTTTTCTAACACAAGGCTCAATGGGTTTAGGGACACTCTTAGGGGTTGCACTTCGGGGCTTCCTATGGGTAGTGCAATGCACAAATTCTCCATCGAATTTGCTATTCTAATTCCTAGCAACTGAGAACAACCTGTTAATCACATTTCTCAAGCGTAAAGACTTGCTTGCTAAGGCCTTTAGATGGTGAAAAGTGTTAAAATTTCTCCTACCAGGTTGAAACATGGAGTCTCCTAATGTTCCTATATATGTCTAACCTATGATAATAAGGTCATATATGACCCTTGATCTCACAATGGTGACACACAGGAGTAGATTCTTGGACAAATTTGTTCTTTTTCCTAAGCTCAACTTGTGTAGTTCCTATTCCTACTTGGAAAGAAGGGTCGAATGTGATTCTTGACATAACGATGATGACATGTAGGAATTGGATCCTTAACCACTGTTGGTGGAGGACAAGGAGGTGATAAAGATGAACGTGTAGATGTAGAAGATGAAGAAGTTTGATCCTTATTTTTGCAAAAACAGTCTTAGGTTCATTTGATTTAGCTCTACCTTGTAGCTTAGACCTTGTTCGTCATGTGAGTTTTTATCCATGGTCAACAAATGATTAAGCTTTTTATGCCACTAGCCATCTTTTTAAGCGAGTCTTTAACATCACTTAAGTTCTTACCTAGTTCAGCTTTCATAAACTCAGCTTTACTTAGATGATCTATATAGTTTCTCTTTCTCTACACACAAATTTGACAAAAAAGGAGTCCTATGTTTTTTGAGTTCGTCTATCTGTATGATCTTTTCACTCTACTAATCCCCAAGTATTTTTTCAAAGGTTTTGCATTTTGTCATCAAATTCATATTTCCCCTTTTTAATTTTAAATACTTTTGTTACATTTCATTATAGGCCTCTTGAATTGACTCTTCATCATCTTTCTCAATTTGAGCATTCTTCTAACTAGGTTCACTCTCAGACTCTGTGTCATTCTCTTTTTCACTCTATGTGTCTTCTATGTGAAGGGATTTAGGTGACTCAACCTTAGCAACGAAAACAGTGTAGTTAACACCGCTATCACATGACGCATACTCTTTAGAGTGATTTTCCTATCTATCACTACAATCATCCCATGTAACTGCATAGCCTTTACTATTGTTTTTCTTTTTCTCTACACAGGCAGCTTGAACATAATTGCATCCATGACACTGATGACATTGAATACTTTAATTTTTCCTAGGCTTGGTTTGTTGACTCTTTCTTGTCATTCCCTGATCTAAACCTTTTGTTCTTAGTGGTCTGTTGACTATTATCATCACATGTAATTGCATAACCCTTACTATTGTGTTTCTTCTATGTGCAATCAGCCTGATCATAACTATATCCATGACACTCATGACATTTAATACCATTGAATACCTTGATTCCTCTTATGCTTGGTCTAATGACTATTTTTCTCGTTACTCCCTGATCTAAATCTTTGGTTCCCACAAGTCAGTCTAGGTTGTGCTGGAGTGCACTCTTGACTTAATTTGAGAAATTTCTTAAACTTTTAGGCAAATTAAATTAGTTATTCTCCATTCATATCCACATTATCTTCAGATTCAACACATTTTTTTCACTGATGGTTTTTGAGACTATACCCCTACTTGTGTTGACTTTATAGGTTTAAAGAGACTCGACCAGTTCTACTTTTACCAAGTTTTAAGTTCTTACTTTCTTCAATGACAGTGACTTTAGCCCTAAACTGTTCAAGGAAGCAACCTCCAAATTTTTCTCACTATCTTTAATTGGCTGAAACCTACCTAGATTCAAAGTAGAATTCACAATATAGGTAAGCCTGGCATAGAATTCATCAAACATTCCAAAATTGTGCATTCTATTACTAGGAATTCATCAAACATTTCAAAATTGTGCATTCTGTTAGTGGTTACTGGTGAGAGCTTGCAATTTGGAATTTTAACAATGAGTGTACCCTCATGTGTGACATTTAAAATATCCTAAGCATATCTAGCAATATCGCATGTAAAAATCCTCCTAAACTCATTCAGTGTAACATCACAAAAAAATGGCATTCAGTGCCCTAGAGTTGTAACCTATGTTAAGTAAACTCTATCCCATTTAGTATGTAATTTGAATTAAGTTCACCAGTGGCCTCATTTTTAATTGAGGGAGGTTCATGACCATATTCAATAGACATCCAAACTTTCTCCTCAATCGACTTTAGGAATACTCGTATGTGAGCTTTTCAGCATGGATAACTATTCCCTTCAAATAACGGTGATCTGACAACAGATCCACCCTCTCTTGGCATGTCTGACTCCATATCTATTTTTTTTAAAGACCAACTCAAGCTATTAAGTTTGCTCATAAACCAAAGCTCTTATACCAATTGAAAAAATAGAGTCAGTACAAAACATGCCTAGAGGGGGATGAATAAGCCAAAATTGAAAAACAAGAACTTAACTAAAACAACCACATATGCTAAAAATAAATAAGGCACAAGATTTTATTTACAAATCTCAAGCAGCTAAATCCCCAAGGATAAAACCACAGTCACCAACCATCCAAACAATCCACTGTTGAATCAAAAGGTACATGGAGTTTTGGACGTAAAGAGCTTACAACCTAACACCGCTTAACCTGACTCTGAGACTATTCTAAAAGCATTCATCGCGATTGATCTCCACGCCTTGATGGCCCTGACCTCAACGGCCTCTTTTAATCAATAGTGGTCTACGAGAATCGCCTTCTCTATCTTTGTCTCAGACGGCTCTGCAAACAACAGCTAAAGTGGTTGAAGGAATGTCTCCACGATCATAGTGAATATGAAAGTGTGTGTGTGTCTTTATAAGGACATGAGAGAAAAACTCAATAAAGATTTATCAAAAATTTCTCACGTTCTCTCAAGCGTGAAGATTGAGCAATCGAGTGCTCATTGGGCACTGCTCTTCAAAAAGGTTTTGAAAAAAAAAAATTCGTTCTACGTTGAGAACTTGATAAGTGCTTGAGCGCTTAGTGAGCCCTTTGCGCTTGATAAGCACTTATCAAACCCTCGATGTTGTTTTGTATGAAAATTGTTTTATTAACCAAAAAACGTCTCCTAAGGTTCTTTAAATGTATGAAAATACACATTTGGTGAAATGGATAATCTTCATCACTTTAAGCTTGATACGAACTTTGACAACCGCTTCCGAACCACGAAGATACTCAAACTCTCACTAAATGACTCTTTGGTTTTGTCTTTTGGAAATAACCAATCCTATAACACTTCCCTATGTCTTTTTTGAAATGGGTAAGTACTGTTGGGACTTTTCAACATTCCCGAACACACCGGTAGCACAATCATGCACATAGAAAAGAAAATTCACACAAGACTTTAAGTGGTTCAGTCCACATCGGCCTCCTTTCATGGGCGAGAAAGATAATCTAGTACATTCCGTAGATATTACAATCATGAGACTAAAAATACCTAAAAGTTCGACACCCAAAACCGAAGCGGTAAACGTGGTAATTCCATTGAAAAAGCCTCGGCGTCCAAGGGTGGACGAAAAGAACCAGGACGAGGGGAGGGTTACTCGGTGCCCTAGTATTTTTCTCTCTCCTTACATCTCTGTTCTTTTGATTCTCTCTACACACTTGTTAGAATTCATAAGGTCTTTATTTATAGGCCTGGGCTATTCTACATACTTATTTGAATTCTTAAGGTCTCTATTTATCGGCTAACTCAAAGAATCCCAGTCCCCACATGATTAATAAACCCTACATGCCCTCACAATTACCCAATTCGGCTTCCTATATGGCGAAGAGTGGACTTAATACTAATATAAGATCCACAAGAAGAATTTTCATTTTCAAAAGGCTCCCAATAGATTCATGGCTGCACTCCAACTCAAATACATGCAAATGAACCTATAATTGTACGGGTCCCACATGATACAAGACTCACACCTAAGATGTACATGTACCGAGATGCATCCACACATGCACAAGAGAGAGAGAGAGAGAGTACTTGTTTTCTCCCTATAAGGATGCGAGGTGTGGTCTATGCTATGACTGCCTTAGATGCAAACAACTTGCTATGAAGAGGGAGTCCTAATACTTCTTGAAACAAGAAGGATTGGTTCGACACCCTTTTTTTGTGTTCGTGTTTTTGGAGAAAATTTGGGAAATGAAGCAAACTCATTATTTCACTAATTTTGTTTCTATCTCATTTTGGGTCTTATTAGTCACCTAACTATAATTTCCTTTCTATCTCATTTTGGGCCTTGTTAGTCACCTAACTTGCATGAATAATGAGTTTGCTTCATTTCCCAAATTTTTTCTTATCCTCCGTTAAATGGAGTCCTTTAAATGCATGAGTACTTATGTCAAATGCATGATACTTGAATAAGAGTATGAGATGTGTCCAACATGTTTAATTAGTTTTACACAAAGCAAGTTTCTTCTGAATGGATGTAGTGGTTCACGTAAAAATACACGTAAAATACCAAAGGGAGTCATTCATGTTCAAGCGAGTTTCAATAATAGTATCGTGACTGTTACACATGTTAGAGGTCGAATGGTTTTCTTGGTCTTTTGCCCGCGTTCATACATTACCTTCTTGAAGTGCTTGCTTCAAAACGAGTGAAGTGTCCAAACTCAGTCAAGATCTTTGCTGCATAAATACATGATTTTAATCAAGGATAAGAAGAATATTAATAAGTTCAAATATTTAATGTCTTGTATAGTTTAATGGAAAAAATATCTTTTAAGAAATTATGATTTCTTAATTTATGATATTATCTTTAATTTTAGTTCTTTCCTATATTGTAGATTTTAATTCTTTTTGTAAACATGTTCTGTCAATATAAATAGACGGTTATTCCTCTTTGTAGGTAAGCCGAAATTATACATTTTAAAAATAAAAAAAAATTGGTATCAAAGCTAAAATATAAAGAAAAAAAAAACTTAGCTCCAGTCGCCGTCGTCCCCTTTCAACGTCTCCGTCATCGTTATTCTTCAAAACCCTTATTATCGTCCTCGACGACCATACCTCATCGCCATAGCCATCGACGCCGGCTTCAATTTGGTTCACCATCATTGTAATACACCTTGCAAGGACCATACCTCAATACCATCACCTTCGACGCCAGTGACTCCCTGGATCGCCATTGTTGTCAACTTCCTAATAGTTCTTGTTCACATCTAACTCTATGCGCGACATCACTGGTTTGCAAACTTGGTCTTTTTTTTGGTTCTCTGACTTGATTTAATGCCCTCTCGCACACCATCTTCAATCTGTGATCTACACATGTGGTGACCCCCCATTTTGTTGTCTCTGTACCTGTTTAGGGCTACGTTTTTTTTTCACTACCACTGTTCTTGTTTTTGGTTTTGGGTTTACCATTTTTGTTCCGGTAGCATTGTTCTTGTTCTTGGTTTTGGGGGTTACTGTTTTGTTTCGGTAACGTTGTTATTGCTTTTGCTGCTCCGTACTTGTTTGGGGCTACTGTTTTTGGTCCGATAGCATTGTTCTTGGGCTTTGGAAGCTATCGTTGTTATTCTGGTAGCGTTGTTCTTGTTTTTTTTGTTTTATTTTGTTTTGTTTTGTTTTGCCACTTCTTTGGCTACCTGCTCTTTTGGCTGCTTTGCATTTGTTTATTGGACAATATGACTAACTACAGTGATAAATCTCTCTCTCGGGCATTCCCATCGGATTTTTTTCTTTCACAGGGGGAAATGTAGTTAGTTTTTAGAAATTGAGAAGTCACCTCTAGAGATCGATCCTAAGCGTGTCCATTGGGACCATCTCTGCCCAAGTTCTCAATTGTCAAGTTAGGTTTGATTGATATCTGTGTCCCAACTTGAGGGGGAGTATTAAAAATAATATCTTTTAAGAAATTAGAATTTCTTAATTTATGATGTTATCTTCAATTTTATTTTCTTTTTATATTGTAGATTTTTAATTTCTTTTGTAAATTTATTCCGTCAGTATAAATAGACAGCTATCTCTCTTTGTAGGTAAGTCGAAATTATTCAATTTTTTTATTCTTTTTAGTTGAACTTAGGAATTGGATGAATCTAACTCTAGATATGTACGTACACCAAGCACACTTATCCAGCTGCATGTAACCTGGTATCCTGCAAACAATTTCAAAATAACAAATACTCTTTGAAAAAACAAAGAACTAAAGAAATAGTCATAATTATTTTTTTCAAAAACTTTGGGACTTTTTTACTCAAGTTGAAATTTTCAATGAAGATGCATAAACCAGATATTGATAATTTGTGGGGTGCAAATTTGTCTCATAGACACCCATTTACAGTTAAGTTCAGAAAGTCCATGCTCAAGTTTTTACTTAAGTAATGCCTGTGATCGTTGGTATGGGAAGCCCAAATTTCAGTGGTATGTGCATCATAGGAACTTATAATCATTTTATCTTTGCTGTTTTTCATTCAGGATAAAAAAAACATGGATATTTCTTCATATAGTTCGTATTAGAAAAACACAATATTTCTTATAATTGATGATTGCAGGAAATAAGCTAACTATGCTGTTAACTTTTATATCATATGCAAACGGAAATAATAATGTATGATACCTCCACTGCATTCATATATCTGCAACTATTTTCTTGGGCATTATTAATGAGAGATAACTTTCAGCAAGGACTATGGACTATAAGAAGATAACTGGGCAATGGAAAGATTCTGGTCAATCTTGAAGTTAAGAAGCTTAAGTTTCTTACCTGAAACTCGACCTATAAAAAAAAAGTTGCCCGCTCGACCTTCTATCAGTCCTTTATAGTTTTGCACATTCCAGATGTAATGCAGTTCCAATATGTTCAGTACGAAAACCATCCAGTTTCCACTTTTCCAAATCCGCTTGAGCCCTTTCCATGTTAATTTTATTTTACCAAATAATTTGTGTCCATTGTGTTACAAGATTGTGGTTAATTCTTCTGTGTTCTGCATGATTTCAGTTTAGCTTCTAGGTTTCTATTTTACTTGAACGTCTTTTTCTCTTTTTTTTTCAATTTTACTTTTGTCGAATATTGGCTATATTCATTTCTACTGTTTCATAGACTCCATGGTGTACTTGTGTCCATTGTGTTACGTGATTTCAATTTTAATTCCATTTATTTTTAAGTAGATTTCTTAATAATATCATCTTATGTTATAAGCTTAACATTTCATACGATTCAAAATATGTACTACTCAATCATTAAAAGGTCTTCTATAATATACATTTTTAAAGTCGGTAAGGTTTCTTTATTGTTTGATAACTTTTTATTTGCGTTTAAACTTTCTTCCTTTCTAGGTGGGGATTGATAAGAGATCATGACGCACAATTGGTTACTCGCAGAACGAAGGGTCAAGCATTTCGTGTCTTGGCGAATCCTAATGTATGCATTACCCAAGGCTTCCCCATATATAATACCGATTTATTTGGTTTGAATATGCTCAAAGATTTTTTTTTAGGTATGTGAATGGAAATTTAACCAATGAATATCTTGTCGCAGGAATGTTATTGCTTAGGCATATGTTAATTGATTTTGTTTCAATCTTCAGTTAACCATGCATCCTTATAAACATTTGTCAATAGTTTGTAGTATCCTAAAACTGGAATCCAGCCATGGATTAGATATTGAGAAGAAAACGCTTCTATCTTAAGATTGTATATAATAGCAAAATTGTAACTTAAACCATGTATTGCCGCAGAGCTAATGTCCAGCAAACCTAGAAACTACAAAAAAGTTTCTGTTCCCCAAATATAAGTAAACATTTATAAATCAATGAGTATTGTAACTTACCTAGAGAAAAGATAAAATAATGATTAAAATTCAATAATGAGTTTACCAGACAAGGTCCTAAAGCCACATGGTCCTATGAATCTGGGTATAAGAAATAGTACAAAGGTTAAAAAAATTATATCTAGTCTTACCCTACTAGCCTCAACTACTGGGAACCAACACCTGACGTTTTTCCATTTCACCAAGCAATTCCAAACAAGGTCTTAGAAGCTATCTATGCAAAATTCCACATGTCCTTTTTGTTGTTCTCATCACTGCATCCATCAGATTCACAAAGATATCCACCATATTTACTCATATCCCTTTCCATTATGAGGAGTTGCTAGATTTGACACTTGGCATGCTTGATTGACCAGATTAGCCATGGGATTAGATTATATAATCTATGAAATTATATTTTTCTTGTTTGAATTCAACAAATGATGAGATGATTATGTATCCATTGGATTACTAGTCTCACAAAATGTGGAGTATACAATGCTTAAGAGAATATGGTATTACAAGTCCCTTCATTACTAGTCCCATGAGACTACTTATCAAGTGAGATTATATATACCATCACTATTAATATGATCAATCAAATATAGCATAAATGCTTGATCTCCTTATGGTTTGTAATTTAGAGTGAGAATTGCCATATCTGCCCTTTATCGAGTGTTTTTTTCCCACATGGGCATATATCATCATGCAAATCTACTTTTTATCATCTGGTTTATTTCATGTAGGTGTCTCCCAGGATAGGTGATTCAAAGAAAGAAGTGATTATGGTTGATCCTTTGGAAGCCAAGAGATTAGCTGCCAAACAAATGCAAGAGGTTCGGGCAAAAGAGAAACAGGAAGTGAGAATATTTTCTTTTCTTGTCTATTGTCATGTCCTATCTTGGAAAAAAAAACTGCAGGTGTCATCAGGAATACAACTACAAAATTCTGAAGTTCTCTCGAAAGATTCCGAAAGTATAACATGGAATTCTCTCTCACATCATTAAGAAAACTTTACGAAGTCTGATAGTGCAGGAAAATTGATGCTTCCTTCAGGAAGAAGATGACCTCCTTGACAAATTTCGTTGTTTTTATTAAGAGATTGAATGATTTAACGCCACAAAGTTGTTTGGTCATACTTATTAATCTACACAATAATGTTGAATCAATGATAACAATGAAGGTTAGGAGATGTCAAAGTAATAGTGAAGATGACATGAACCTTGGGCTTAGGGTAGCACACCAGTGCTCCTGATAATAAATTAAATACCTCATCCAGGTGTGTGTATCATATAGGATTATGGTAATTCCACTACTTGTGTGGTAGCAGTTCTTTTTCTTGTTTATGTTACGGGAAATTCATTTTATATGGTTAAATTGTAGGATTTGAAGTATGGTTAAATGTATCAATTAGAAATAGATCCCCCAGTGAGGTCAATTTTGGTTACCCAAATGAAACAGTATTGTTAGGAATGTGTACTATAGGTCCAACTCCAACATGCTTCTGTATTGCAGCAGCCGCTATGAGATATGTTATGACCAAACTGAATAAAATAAGAAAAGAGAACACAAACAATTACATAAGAACACAAGATTTACGTAGTTCGGCTTAAAACCTACGTCCCCTGGTGAAGATCGGTAGAGGATGCACGATGAAAGAGGAGAAAACAAATGAGCCAGCATTACTTGTGACCTTACATTAAACCCTGGGTTTTAAAAATATTCAATATCTAGAAACCCTAATTTTAAAAATCGGGTCATACCCATTGGTAAATGGGTTGCACTAGTTGTAAACGTGTTATAAGTGAAATCGGGTTAAATACAAGACACCAACCCAAAGCAAGCTATATTGTCCTGCACTCGAGCTCTCATATATTCCTGAACTTGCATGAACTGAGTGAGGAGTGGGGCATAATGGATCATCTCCAACGCCACAATTTTTTAAACTTCGTTTCTAAGATTATATGACCATAACTTTTTTGTGTGGTTAAGGTTATTCATGTTCTTTGTTGGTACAATGTTGTTGTTCCAGAGAAGACGCCAGATTGAAGCAATTAATGGAGCATGGGCTATGATTGGTCTCACCGCAGGCTTAGTCATCGAAGGCCACACTGGAAATAGTATTCTATCACAGGTATAGCCATTGCATGCATCTTCCTTTGATTGCTAAAGAGTGCACGTGTGCGTGGGTGTGTGTGGAGCACATGTTATCTTGGTACATTTATTTACTTATTATTTCTTGCCTCTCTTCTCCTTAACAGTTGGCTGGATACTGGGTAGCCATAGTCCATTTTTTTGTGAGATAGATATCTTTTGGGCATCAACAATACTGGAAGAGACCGCACATCTGAATCATTCTTTCAAATCGTAGAAGATCGGTATTTAATTGTCATTCAGTTCACATTTTTTTTGTACCATATGAACTACACTTTGTGCAGTGAACATTTGTTTGTACCATATGAATTAAAACTTTTATGAACTAAAACCGTGTGCAGTGATTTTTTTCCTCAATTCTTATACTGCACTGATCCAAAATGGAACAGTCAATCAGATACAAGAAAATTGTTTTTGAGCTTTGCTCCCTTGGGTGAAGTAAGCTTTGAATTAAAGAAATTATTACCAATGCATTCCCATGTGATAACTCATTTCATATGATGGAGAATTGCTGGTGTACTTGGAGAGTCTTTGCTAGCGCTATTTCATGGTGATAACATAGAAAATACCTTACATTTGAAGGTGATGGTGGGAATACATTTCATGCTTTAAAACCAACTCTACCCATTGAAAGAAGCATGTTTTGAAGGTGGAATCTGAAAAAAAAAAAAAAAAGCTGAAAATCCACAGGATTTTAGAATTATGTTGGATATTTTAAAAATGGTTTGGGGTGTAAAATGAAGTCTCATATCGCGAGAGTACAAAAATAACATGTAGTATAAAAACGTTAGGGCAGTTTTATTATTTTAATAACAAGTTTTGGGATTAATTTCTATTCAAGATTGTGTAGTAGTTCTCAACATTCCTAAACCCAATTACATCATGAACGCTTGTTTTGAAAAAAAACGACTTTAGACATAAAGCCATGCTTTAAAAGCACAACTTGAATTTATTGCATAAAACGAGAATCAATTTGTTGGGAAAATAAGTTTTGAAACAACTTGTGATGAAAAAAAAAGTTTAAAAAGAAAAGAAAGAGATAACAAAATTATTTTTCAGGAAAGATAAATTGAACATTTGGCATACCCAGTAGCAAGAAAATGACGGTAGACTTTGGAATCTAGGTTGAGAAATTCAACTAGGGTCTTGTTTGGCAATTTGGTTTTAAGTTAGGTTAAAAAAGTCAAAAAATCATTTGTGAGAGACATGGGCTGATTATAAGGCTTAAAGCACTTTAAGTCAAAAAGACAAAAAATTGCTAAAAGTTGCTATGTTTTTATAAAAATGTATTTTTAAATAATTTTATATTTAATGTAGATCTTGTTAGATAAATTTTGACGAGTATATTTTAAAAATATAATTTTTATAAAAAAATAAATTTATGAAATAAAATTTATAATATTTTTAAAAAACATAAAAAAAAATTATGTAAAAGGCAAAAAAAACTAAAAACTTTTGAGTCAAAAATGAGATTTTTTGAGTTTTTGAAATTTAAGTAAAAAGTCAAAAAAACCTCACTTTAAATTTGGTTGCCAAAAGAGACCTAGATACCACTTGTTATGATTAGTGGATGTCGTTGTCTTGGTAAGTGTATATGTTATTCCTAGATTCGTTGGTAATTTGGCTATAAATTAAGTTTTTTGTTGTAAATCATTTTTAATTAAATAAGTAGAAAATTTATATGTAAATTTTAGGAATACTTAGTCACTTTCATAAATGGTTTTAAGTGACTCAAATCCAAATAAGCAACTATTCTAAATTACATAATGGTTTTCATAAATCACTCTTCATAGATGGTTTTCATTGTTTTTTTTTTATTTTAAATAATTTTATTTTTAACATAAATTTTTTTTTCTAGATCTAGACAAGTAAATATTATATATATATATATGTATATAATTTTTATAAAAAATAAATGTCAATCTAAAAATTATTACATTTTTAACAAAATTATTACGAAAGTTGATAAAGGGTATAAATTGTAAGTGGAAAGCAAAAGGACAAAAAGACAACAAGTAAAAAAAACTATAGACGTTGGAGTTACCAAACAAAAAAAGAAGATTTTTTTTTTTCATTTTAAGTTAAAAGGCGTTAAGCATGTCTTAAAATCGCTTATCAAACAAGCGCAAAGGTTTAAAAAAATTAATCAATAAACAAAAGAAAAGTTAGGATAAACTTGATGGCATCTCAGCTGTATCTTAATACATGTGTTTTTTTTTTTCTGTCTTCGAAACGAAAAATTATTCATTAATTTGTGCAGATCGGGTCATTTTAATCTCTGTCACATAAAATGGGCTGGACTGGAATTTTAAAATTTTTTGTTGATGAGATCATTTAAAAATTATAAGGTATTAATAACTTTTACATTAAACAAGGTATAATACAAACTAAATTAAATATTTTAATTAATAAGTAAAATATTTTTTGAATATAATTATACCGTTATTTTGATAAAAATATATATATAAACTTCTATAACTGTATTCGACAAAATTTTATATTTTAAGATCAGTATATAACTTAGTAATTAATAATATCAAATATATTATTTTTAACATATTCGACAAAACAATTATTGAATCAAATTATGCAAATAAATAACTTTGTATTCAATTCTGAAAAATAATTTTTGAACTCTTGAAATTATATATTTATAATTGTGTAGAATAACTCAATGGTAGTAATATAATTAAGGCTTTGTTTGACAAAAGGCTTAAAGCCTTGCTTTTTGCTTTTTGAATTAAAATCAAAAAAGCCAAAAAGCCTTCTTCGGAAATCCAAAAACTTTTAGCCTTTTACCCTCTCTTTTTTTTTTCGTAAAATAAATTTATATATTTTTTAAAAATGTCATAACTTTTATTATATACGTTCATTTTTTATTTTAAAAAAATTAAATTTACTCGTCAAAATCTATTAAACAAGATTTATATTAAATATAAAATTATGTAAAACTAAATTTTAAAAAATTATAACTTCTATACGACTTAAAAGTCTTTGGCTGAAAGCCAATTTAAGCCAAACTCACCCGTTTGGTTCACCAAACGAACTTTTTGCTTAATTAACTTAAAACGACTACAAGCAAAAAAAAATTTAACTTAAAGTCAGGTTGCTAAACAAGACATGAATTTATAGTTTGTGAAATTTTCTGTCACGGCCTTTTAGAAACTAAGAATATATCATATAATCATCAGAGTTTCAAATATAAATACTAAAAAAAATAAACTACTGCAATGTTTTTGAGATAATTTGTAGTGTAATTCCAAGAGGGGGTGAATTTGATATTTAAAAATTTTATTCAAATATTAAAATACAAGTATAGTTTTCAATTCACTTATAAGTAATATATCTATTAATTCACAAGAATATTTTCAAGTATAGCCTCTTGTTATAAGATTAACGTACAATTATATTTTATTTCACAATTTGAAAAGTGAAAATACAAAACAATAAATGAATGATTTTATTTCACAAATATATTTGAAAACATAAATATATTTTATTTCACAAGAATGGATTTAATAACGAATGATTTGAGTGTATAAAATGTGTGTGGTGCAACAATAAATAATAATATAATAATGAGAATGAAAAGTCATCAAGATAGAAATACAACACCATAATTTTACAAGGTTCGACGCAATGCCCTACGTTCTTCCCTCAAGCCAACCGCTATGAGAATTCCACTAAACACTCATTCAGTAGGCGGAGCAGCCTCTCTCCTTAGTTTAGACGGAGTAGCCTCTCTTGAGAATGTTCCATTCCCAATTTTCTCCTTATAGGCAAAGTTTCCTCTCTTCTTCAATAGGCGGAGTGGCCTCTCTTGAGAATCACCTTCTCAAATTACAACAAGAATATAGAGAATCCAAATAGGATTATAAAATGAATAAGCTCCTTCAGCAAGCTAATGAATACAACTAAAGCACACTAATATTCACTCCAAATGATATATAAGTGAAAAGCTCAATTGAGGATTTCTAAGATTTTTTCTCAAAAATATTTTATGAAAATAAAGAATTTGAAAAGCAAAATTAATATATATGAGAGAGTTGATTTGAAGGTTTGAAGTCTTTAAAACCAGAGCTCAAAGGCTTTATTTATAGGCCAAAAGTTCGTACTAGCTGTTGGGCCAAATAAAAAAATGTCAAACTAGCCGTTAAGCTCAAAAATTCAAAAATAGCTTGTTCAGTCGACTAAACAAGCCCATTCAGTCGACTAGATCGAGTGATCAGTCGATTGGACCGCGACTACTCAATTTACCCGACTTCAAACGACAATAACTCTTTCATCCGGACTCCGAATAGGGTCATTCTTGTGTTCAAATTGAAGTTTCGAAAGTCTACATTCCAATAGTTCAAACCCCATAACAAAATTTATTTTGTACAAAATTTATGGCAAAAATACCGAAGTATGTCAATTTTCTTAACACAATTTTTACATATTTTTTTCCGAACTTCTTTTGAAATATTTTAAAACACATTTTATACTTTGAAAATGATTTTCCATTAAATATTTAATAAACCTATCGTCCATCTAAGGTCTCCTATGAGCTTTCACACATATAACCAATGGTACGTAAATTTACATAGGTCCTAGTGCATTTACACTCAGAAAATCTTTAAGTCCTTTAAGTCTTTTTCTTTTCTTCTTGGTTTTTCTCGTACTCCATGGATCTTAGCCGCTTGAATATGATCTTCATGCTTCATGGCTTCCATTTTGCTTTTTCAATTGTACTTGTGTTATTGAAGTCCTGTGAACACACTCAATTTGCACAATTAGAAGTTTTAGTTTGTTATCATCAAAACAGGTTAAAACCTAGTTAGGCCAACAATCTCCTCATTTTTTATGATAACAAACAAAGAGAAAAATGAGGTTGCCTTTACAAGGCTCCCCCTCACAATATGCATATAACCAAGATTTTTAGAAAATATAAAGCAATTAATTCAAGGAATTTAAATTTTCAAGTGATAGATATTTAATCACAATTTGACCGATGGATGTGATAAATTGCATTTCTATGATATAATTCATTAATGCATATATAAGTAATTTAACACAAAGCCTCCCCATATTTAACATATCAAAACATTTTTTTTAAGCATTCTCTCCCTTTATCATTATCAAAACATTTGAAATTTAAGCTCTCACCCTTTTTACATATCAAAAATATTTTAATCATTAAGTGCAGTGCATACGCTTTCTTTTTCTCATATTAAAAGAAATGTTAAAATAATAATACTTATTTTGCTCAAATATTCTCTCCCTTTTGGCATCATCAAAAAGTAAAAACTTAAAAATAAAATTTATTAAAAAATTATTTTTTCACTTTTTGGTATAGCATCATTTGACGGAAAAATAAGATACCAATTGTTAGAAAAATTGATTGTTAAAATAATACTAATTGATATGATACTAATTGTTATTCGATATCAAGTTATACGAATTGATAAACTGATGTCAATTATTATTCATGGGTAGAAATATAAATAATACCAATT
The DNA here is from genome assembly GCA_034768845.1 of Heliamphora exappendiculata. Classification (NCBI taxonomy): domain Eukaryota; kingdom Viridiplantae; phylum Streptophyta; class Magnoliopsida; order Ericales; family Sarraceniaceae; genus Heliamphora; species Heliamphora exappendiculata. Next base: position 29,790 of record JAOTRH010084833.1, on the reverse strand, counting down.
GTTAACCATTCTCTCCCATTTTTTAAGAAAATTATTGAAAATTATCATTTTTACACCAATAATGAATATAATAACTTTTCATGAAAACACTTTTAAGGCGTTAAAACAATACATATTTCAAAGCATAGGTAAATAATATGAAAATGGCTTCCAAAGTAGTTATTTGTGCATAGGCTGAAATCTTGTGCCACAACTTAAAATTTTTAGGACAACAATACCATATATATTGGATTCAATAAACATATGATTTCACGTGCATAATATCTTTCATAATAAGACAAATTGAAATTAAAAAAACGTTTTCACTCTATTTCAATTTAACAATTGATGTTCTAGAAAAAATATTATGATACCTATCTATTTTCAAAAGTATGATTTATTTCATATCATTTCTATTAACTCAAATTAAACTAATTGAAAGGATAGAAAAATTTTCCCATTTACTAATTAAATAATAAATATGCATGAAAAAATTAAGATCTATTGAGTGTCTACATGTGCAAAAAGATTTTTTTCTAAAATATAACACATTATCTCAATGATATCAAAGGGTGCTTAAAAAGTTATTTTTATCTTCATTCAAATTTGACCAATTGATATAAATTATGGGCACAGATATGATCTTATGAATTTTAAAAGATGTATATACATTCTTAATACATGAAATTCATTTATGACTAAAAGATATGAAAATTTAGAACGCATTATCTTTATACCTCATGAGTATGAAGATTATGCATGAATGAATTGTCTATACGGCATAGCACATTATGAATTGATTCATTTTTATGTTGATGAATTTCAAAAAAATATATGCCCAATTTTCATGCAGGGAGTCATTTTTTATAGTCATGTATGATTTAAGATTTTTAACAAAGATATTTATTCTCTAAGTCATAGCACATAAGATTTTTAACAAGAATATAATGCATGACTTAAGCACAAAAATATTATAATACAAAATATTATGATATTAAACGAGATACAAAAACTGGAAAGATTATACCATTAAAGTCAAGTCTCTAGTGATAAACCATTTTGAAGTTTTGACTTGACATCCCACACGTGCTTTGGGCTTCTACTTACTATAATATACTTGATTACTCGAGTGAAGACATCCAAGTACATACAATACAGATTTAAGTGGGATCTTTTGGTACCTATATCTTCTTGGGTCCATTAAGATTAGTACTGGGATCATACTTCATTTTTCAAATGATATTTTTATCAATATCTATTTTTCCTCTATAAGGGCAATTATACCTAATATGACCATTTTTTGTACAATATAAACAAGTAGTTTTCGCACGATCATTTTTAGAACCAGTACTACTTGAAGAGGTTTCAAAGTCTTTAATTTTTCTCTTTAAATTTATAATTTTATTTTCGCTACAAGTGGATTTTATTCTTTTAAGCTCATTTCTTAAATAATTATTTTCTTGTTCTATAGTAGAAATTTTAATTTTATGACATTTTTCAAAAATCTCATAAGATGATTTTAACTCAATAAGTTCGTTTGAAAGATTTTTAATTTTCATTTTCAAAGAAGTATTTTTCTTGCCTAACTTCAAACAATATTTATATAGACATTCAGATTCTTTTTGAAATTTCTCATATGTAGGCAATGATTCATCACATGAATTATTACTACTAGAATTTAATGCATTTGAAGTACTTGTATTACTAGAATTTACCTCATCATTGCTATGAGCCATATAGCATAAAGTTACCTCCTCATTGCATGAATCTTCATAGCTTGAGTCAAGTTGATCCCATGCTGTAGCCTTCATAGCTTTCTTTTTCTTCTTTTTCTTTTCTTGATTCATTTTTACTTGAATCACTTTTGTATTTTTTTGAGTCTTGAAATTTCTTCGCAAGCTTTCTGTCTTTCCTTAGAAAGTTTTCATGCTTTCTAGTGATAAGTTTCATATCACAATCTTCATCCTCTTCATTACTAGAGCTCTCATTTGATGTTTTGAAGACAACCATTTTCCCTTTGTTGAGCTCGATTTCCCTATCATTGATTTTCATCTCATAGGTAAGGAGTGACCCGATAAGTTCATCCAAGGTCATCTTCTTCAAGTCTCTAACTTTCGTGATGGCTGTAGCTTTAGCTTTCCATACTGGTGGTAAACCCCTAAGCACTTTTCTCAATAATTTATAAGAGGGGTAAATCTTTTCAAGAGCATGTAAAGAATTGATGATATGCGTAAATCGAGTCTACAGTTAGAAATTGATTCATGAGTATGCATATTAAAAGACTCATATTCACTTGTTAATTGATCTATTCTAGAATCTCTAACATCATCAGTTCCTTCATAAGTGATTTCAAGATTTTTTCAAATTTTCTTGTGCATTTATGCAAGTCATAACTCTATTATATTCATTTGCATCTAAAGCACAGTATAAAGTATTAACAGCACTTGAATTAATTTGTAAAAGCTTCATATCATTATCATTTAATTCATGATCAAGTTTAGAAACTTTATTTCCAACAACTATTTTCATGGGAGCATAATCGCTTTTTTCTATAATTTGCCAAGCATGCCAATTCATACATTGAATAAAAATTTTCATGCGTTGTTTCCAAAAAGTATAATGCATGCCACAAAATAAATGAGATCGTGCAGACGATTGTTTCTAACCAAAAGGAGATGCACTGATTTGAGTTCTGGATCTTTCACAAAAACTTTTTAAGAAAAAGGTAACCCGCTCTGATACCAATTGTTAGTATGTGTGTAATCCCAAGAGAGGTGGTGAATTGAATATTTACAAAATTTGTTCAAATATTAAAATACAAGTATAACTTTCAATTCACTTGTAAGCAAGATATCTATTAATTCGCAAGAATATTTTCAAGTATAGCATCTTGTTAGAAGATTAACGCACGAGTATATTTTATTTCACAAATATATTTGAAAACACAAATATATTTTATTTCACAATAATGGATTTAATAACGAATGATTTGAGTGTATAAAATGTGTGTGGCGCAACAATAAATAATAATATAATAATGAGAATGAAAAGTAAGCAGGATAGAAATACGACACCATAATTTTTACAAGGTTCGGCGCAACGAGCTACGTCCTTACCTCATGCCAACCGCTATGAGAATTCTACTAAACACTCTTTCAGTAAGCGGAGCAGCCTCTCTCCTTAGCCTAAGCGGAGTAGCCTCTCTTGAGAATATCCCCTTCTCAAGTTCGGCGCAACGAGGTGGAGTTTTCTCTCTCCTTCAATAGGCGGAGTGGCCTCTCTTGAGAATCGCCTTCTCAAGCACACTAATATTCACTCCAAAGGATATACAAGTGAAAAGCTCAATGGAAAATTTCTAAAGTTTTCTCTCAAAAATATTTCACAAAAATGAAGAATTTGAAGAACAAAATTGGTATATATGAGAGAGTTGATTTGAAAGTTTGAAGTCTTTAAAACCAGAGATCAAATGCTCTATTTATAGGCTAAAAGTTCGTACTAGCCGTTGGGCCAACTAAGAAAATGTCAAACTAGCCGTTAAGCTCAAAAATTCAAAAATAGCATGTTCAGTCAACTGGACAAGCCCATTCAGTCGACTGGGCCGCGACTACTCAATTTACCCAACTTCAAATGACCATAACTCCTTCACCCGGACTCCGAATAGGGTCATTCTTATGTTCAAATTAAAGCCCCGGAAGTCTATGTTCCAATGGTTCAAACCCCATAACAAAATTAATTTTGAACAAAAAGTTATGACCAAAATACTGAAGGTATGTCAATTTTCTTCACACAGGTTTTGCATATTTTTAACCGAACTTCTTTTGAAACATTTTAAAACACATTTTATACTTTGAAAATGATTTGCCATGAAATATTTAACAAACCTATGGTCCATCTAACGTCTCCTATCAGCTTTCACACATATAACCAATGATACGTGAACTTACATAGGTCTTAATGCATTTACACTTAGAAAATCTTCAAGTCCTTCAAGTCTTTTTCTTTTCTTCTTGGTTTTTCTCGTGCTCCATGGATCTTAGCCGCTTGAATATGATCTTCATGCTTCATGGCTTTCATTTTGCTTTTTCATTTGTGCTTGTGTCATTGAAATCTTGTGAACACACTCAATTTGCACAATTAGAAGTTTTTGTTTGTTATCATCAAAACAGGTTAAAACTTAGTTAGGCCAACATCTTTTCCATACCTAAAAAGGGAGAAAAGAAGAAGAAATGAGTAAGAATACAACAAGAAGTCAAATAAAAGAGATGAAAGGAAAAAGTCAATAGTTCTCACGGGAGATGTCAGGGCCGAGCAAATAGGCACTAAGCCTTTTTTGTGTCATTTTTTAGCAGGAAAATCCTGAGCTATTTTAATTTGACTCCAACCAGATGGTCAATCATAGGTTTGGCAAATACATCTTCGGTCTACAGAGAACCCCACAAAACATTGGATTCAGGGGCAATGAGGGCCCACCTCTTCATAGGGTTGAAACTCCTAACCCTCTTCATAGAGAACCCCCATTTCTTTCAAATGTTTGTTAGAAGAGAGATACCATTGAACAAAAGCTTGGTCTTTAGATCCAGAGTGGAATAAGTACTAACTCCATTTTTTTTCTTTGGGTCAGTAGCAATGGGGGAAATCCTCCACGGTCAGGTAGTCCAGACAACTATTACTATCCTCTCAGAGGATGATCATTCCGATCAAGATCCTCCAAGCATTAGGTAGTAGCTGATCGGAAGACAAACGTAGAAAGGATAAATGTTGTCTAACCATAAGAGGAAAAGAATGCCCCAGGCCAACGATGAAGGCATGCTCGTATAGGCATACTTCATTTTCATAAAAAGAATTGCCCTTTCTTGGGAAGAAGGAACAGTACTACAAAAATCACTTTTTGCCTCAAAGGTTTTTTGTGTTAGCCGAAATGCCAATGCAAAGAGTGCTTTTTTAAGTCAGCAAAAGATGTTGATGCAAATACGTAAAAATATTAATGACGACACAATGGTAGTCATAATTAATGTAGTCATAAAAAGAATTTATTTGCGACGACATTTTTTTTGTCTCAAAAACCTTTTAAAAAAACTACGTCATTTTGATGATATATATATCAAAATGACTTCGTTTTCATAATGCTGGATAGTTACTGCTAATTTCCCATTTTTCTTTACTAATTGCTAAAAACTACATGATGAGCACCCTTTCCCCTAGAAAACCTAACCGCACAGCTCCCTTTTACTGTCTCAATCTCTCTCTTGCTTTCTGTAGATACTCTAATTTGACCAAACTGAATCTTAGGCATCCGTCTTAAATGCTCCCCAATGACAAAAACATGTGAATTATACTCAAAGACACTCCCGGTCAAGCAAAGTCAGGAATTTGGCTCAAAACCCAAGAAACCACCAAAAACCTTCAGGCCGCGACATTCATGATCCTCACGGCCGCTAGCTTTTTCATAACCCTACAATAGGTCAAGTCCTTACCCTCACAACCGTTACCTTTTTGAAACCCTAAACCTAACCGCGACCTTTGAAGGTCACTGCCTGCTCTATTCGTACAATAAAAGTCATAGTCGGTAATGTTCGTACAACTAAAAGTCACAACCGCAAGTTTGACGCCTTTTTGGACCGGTGGCAACATTCCAGAGGATGTCTATGTTGCCTCATTGCCTATAAATAGGCGCCTATTTTCACAGAAATCAAGGAGAGAAATACCTGGATGCTGATACTCATTCGAACCCGTTTTCCACCCGATATTCTGATACACCTGATACATATATTCCCGATACTATTGGACCTAGTTCGTGACTTTGCTTGCATTGGTGAGGCTATCGGAGAGCGGACTATTTGGAAATACTTGTCTTCCACATCCAAGAGGATGTCCGAGATGTTTTTCTACACTAGATAACTTTAGGGAATCATGACATTTCTTAATCTCCATTTTCTCCCTCAGGGTGTCACAAATAAGGTTTCCATTTGTTGTTTCTTTCTTAGTATTCAAGTTATTCATATCAAGTATGTTCGTATGAGTTTTTATTGAAAACAACATGTTTCTAGCCTTTTGTAATGCGTAGAATAGTATATTGCTAATATGATTTCGTGTCCACTAGCATATTGGATACACAAGAATGCTTCTATGATTTATAAAATCTCATGGCCGCGACCCTTGGTTGTCACGGCTATGAGTTATTTTGACCATAATATTACGGCCGCTACTTATTTGCTTTTGGCTGCTACCTTTTCTCTTCCTTTTGTCACAATCACAACTATCTGTTGCTACAGTCGTGAGCTTTTTGTGAGACCAATAGCATGAAAACTACGCATAGAGTCCTCAGTTACATATTTTTAATGTTATATAAATTCTGTCTCGAGACCTGTGTTACTGTTGGAATAACATATGGTAGATCCAATTTTGATAAAGTGGGCTGTGACTTATATTCTATACATTTCATCTAATTGAGTCCCTTTGGACCTTGTATGATAAAAACCTCTCTGGACCTCAAAAATATCAAAGCCGCAACCTTTGGTTGTCACGACCGCGACCTTTGTGACCCTTTTTTTGTGGCTACCATGTATTTTGTCACAGCTGCCAGTTTTGTGGCTTATTTTGTCACGATCGCAATATTCTATTGCTACGGCCGTAAGTTTGTTGTGTGTTTAGTAGCTTTAAAACAGTGTTTGAACCCTCTCTGTTCTTTCTATCTAATCTATAAATAGCATGATTAGAGACAAAAATTGTATTGCATAACCCTTAGGCCTTTTCTTGTTTTATTTGATCTTTCATCACATGTTTTTCAATTTTACTTTGCTCAAACGATAGGTATGGCATGTTTAGAAATGACAACCAAATTGCATGACCCCTTAGGATTGTAGTTAGGATTTTTCTTCATTATTTACTTTCGTAAGAACTCTCTTTAATCTCCCGTTCTGTATATGTTATCTTTGAAAAGTTTAAAACAAGAACCAATATTGACAAAGTAGAGGCCAACCTTGCAGTTGGGCAAAAAGGGTACCTAACATCTTCCCTTTTCGTATCTTAGCTCATGAATCCTCTTTTTCTCTGGTTACGTGTAAAAAATGACATGTGGCCTTCTTTTTCTTTTCTTTTTTTTCTTAATTTTTCTCAAAAATCAAGTGGTGATTCCATTTTTATAAAAAAAATGCATTTGGATATCTTGAATTTTCTATTTTAAAAACAAAATAGTATTTTTCTAAAAATAATAGATATCCGATGCATCGTTTTTCAGACGCATTCGAATAAAACGCCTACAGTTTTTCTGACAACTCTACTGAGGACTGGTTTTTTTAAAAAAATAATAAAAGTGCTTAACTTGAAATGTCAATGGTCCTTGTTGTAAACTTTTCATTGATATTCACATTTGCATTGTACATAATTGCATGTTTGGTTCATAAAACCCTTGCTCCGCCTACCTGATACCTCGGTCAGTTTACTATCTTAGGAATATGTCGGGGAAGCCAACAAACTTTCTAGCCACATGCTCCCATAGATGTGACAAAAAGAGTTATTGCATACCGCTTGACCATGCCTTACACCATTCCTGAATTACATAATCGATCATGAATATGTCATCCTGCCCAAAACTACACAAAAAGGGTCTCCCAGACCATGGTCCTCACTCCATTGTCTTCTTTCTGTTACCACCTAAAATGTTGTCAAACAACATGAACTGAGACTCGTAGAAAATAGACCACATATGAAAAAATGCATGATATGCAGGTCATGTGAATGCACATCACGTTTAAACCCATAAACAAACCCACTTTTTTAGTAAATTTCCATTCACATAATTGGTTTTTTTTTCTTGCCAAAAACCAACACCTACAATACATTAACCTGTTAGTCCCGCCAACACAAACCCAAGACGGTTCCAATGAGTCCCCATTTCAATCCATTTCCTTACATTTCCCATAAACCACCATTTCTAAGATTTTTCCCAAAATCTTCCATTCATCGTTCATATTATATGGCTTACCAACCCATTCATTTATTTAATTAAGTACTAAGGCCCGAACAACGCCTATAAACTCAGGCGTATTTATCGCTATTGAGCCACGCGAGACCTAATGGATAAATACCCATTCTATAGCCCGACACAGAGAGCGCACACTTTCGGTTTCTCCCAGAAACATCGATGGCTAGGCCGCCCAAGAGCATGCTTTTATGGAAATTAACCCAAAGGAAGGGCCTACACTTAATCATCCATTCCATTTACATGGTATTTTAATTAAATCATTTACAATTAAACAAACACGAGTTCAATCGTCAACCTGGTTCCTCTCGCCAAACTCATCATCATTAAAGGTTCCATTATCAATCATTCAATTATCTTTATCAAATTCAAACTTGAATTAACATAGGGAGGTATGTTCAAATTCCATATCACATGCCATCATTCACTTTCCCTCAATTCATGAGATTTATTCAAATTTCCCAAGGTTCATAGAATTTATATAACAATAAGGTATTCTAAGTCCCAATTTGTCAAATCCAAACAATTTCACCATTCAGATCCAATGACTCAAAAACCCCCAAATCTCAATGATTTTGATAACCGTCAAATCCTAACTTTTCAAAATACAACTTTTAAGATTTCCACATGATATTACCAATATCAAAACACCACAAGTTATCCAAAATTACAAGATTCAACATGCTTTAACCCCGAATCACAACTTAAGGTTTCCAAAATATAGATTTATCACATTTTTATGTATAAACTCAAAATATACATCATATATCAAAGAATCTTCATAGATAGTCATAGATCCTACCTCTTTGATGATAGATTCACAAGAAAACCACCCTAGCAAGCTCCAACCATGAGGATCTCCAACTGAAAGGCAAGAAAGAAGCCTATAACGCCAAGCCCAAGCCCCAATGGGTACCCCACTGAGGTGGAAGAAAAGGAATCACCACCAAGAGGGGCAAGAAAAGCCCTAAGGTGCTCCAATGAGAGTTCTAGGGTCCCTAAATGAGTTTAAAGAGAGAGAGGAGAGAGAAAAGAATGAGAGAAAAGAACCAACCGGTGACTTTTAAAAGTCTGCTTGCCAACAATCCGCTTGAGCAAATTCTCCACCGCTCGAGCGGTCCTCACTTACCCGAACTCTCTGCCACCTGTCCGCTCGAGCGGTCATTGCTCGGTTATGGCCCAAACAAAAGATGCGAAACTAAACTAAAACATAAGTCAAACACCTTACAACAATGTTCTCGTGCATTACTAAACATTCAATTGTTGTTAGCAACGTTAACATGATCAAGTTTTAATTCTCACTTATGATTTACACATTCAACCGTTTTTCACCGAGTTTATCATAACATGGTTTCGTTAATCCTTGTAAATAAAAAGAAACCGAGTCTCTAAAGCCAATTTTGGCGTTTACCTATTCAGTTATTTTTTGATTAAAATCATAGATATAATCTTAGGATATTGGCAGTTTGCCCCAACATATAACATGCTTACGTGAATTATATGTGTACTAAGTCTTGAAATGACAAAATTTGATATTAACTTGCAAAGTGTTGCATCTCTACAAACATACTGGGAGTAGTAAAAAACAGATTGATAGACAAATCGACTGGGATTGACTGATCGCTCGATTTGTCTAGGAACCGCTCGAGCGGTCTGATCGGGGACTTCATCTTTATAGGCTGCTAAGGTTGCGACTGTCATTATGTTTTAACCTATTTTCTGTATTTTTTCGCCCCAAATACACCTCTCTTGTATTCTTTCAAGTTTATAATGAAAAAGAGTGAGCTCGTAAACATAGCTACAGCTTGCTGAACTACGTAAATTTGTGTGTGTTTGTCTCTGTGATTGTTCTTCTTTTTGTTTTTCATTCTTATGTGGTTTGTGCATTCTTTGATGACTTGTGGGTGGAATTTTTGAGATCGAGCCCCAATTCCCAATAAAAAAAAAACCCAAATAAAGCATGAGAGAGAGAGAGAGAGATATATGCATTTACTTCAACCAATGCATATACAATTAATATGCATTTATTTTATACACATATATATGAGTGAGTTGTGGAGAATATTGAAAGAAGAAGAAAAAAAGAAGTGTAGAATTGGGCTGGAAAAGAAATTATAAAGAAAAAAACGAAGGAAGAGACGTTAGTTAGGGGTACAAGACATTGTTAATTGATTTCACGTTAAAGAAGATTTTGCATGAGGTAAGTAGTCTTCTACTATTATTAATATTTTTATTTTTAAAATTCTTTGAAAGTATTTTCAATTCAAAAAAAATTATTCTGCTTTTTAAAAAAAAATATTTTGTTCTACATTTATTCATTTTTGTGGAAAAAATTATGGGTCAAGTATGAAATCTTAATAATATTTCAAGAACTTTGACAAATAATATATTTTTATTCAATGTAAATTTCTGAATATAGCTCTAATCTGATTATGATCTAAACCCTAGGAATTTGGGTTAAATATCGGTATCGAAACTAGTTTCGACTATAGCCTCACCATCGGCCTAATTGTGGCTCTGAGCCATATCACGGGATATTGTGGCCATAGTCGATAAGACTCAAGTTAAGATTAAATTGGTAAGACAATAGAAATTAAATTATAAGCTATTTGTACAAAAAAGATATTAATATATTTTTAATCACCAGATTATAAATTTGTTTACATTAAATATTATCACAATGAAAAATCACAGTGTCTTCCTTTATAGTATTTTTCTACATGCTTGATTCAAGTAGTAATAGTACTTGGTGATTTGTTGAGTTGTCAAGCTTATGATTTATTTTAGAAAAATTTGAGGATTAATCTATTTTTTAGACCTCATAAGAGTTTTAATCCAACCATATTTATTTTACTTGTTTTAGTTCCATCATAAATCAGGATAAAGATTTTTATGACCGATTTACCCATATTTAAAAGATTTAATTTTTTTTATCATATTTAAAATTTAAATTTAGCATAATATTCAATTATGGTAAACTTAATTATTGCGAAAATAGTTGGTTTATATCCCACCAATATGGGAACGTTATTCACATATTGATCATTGATTGATGTGGTATCCCACAAATCAAAGACTGTTATGCCACACTTGTTAATTTATGGTCTATTTATCGCGTCGTTCATACTGTCCTTCCTACCAAAAGTGAAATACTATTTCAAGGGATTTTGGAAGTTTCAAAATTCAGAAGGTATTTTTGTATACATGTCTGTTTAATTACTTTGTTTTTAGCCGCTATTGGGGGAGCAAAAAATTATTGAAAAAGAACTTTTTGTCAATCTAAAAGGATAGAAATAACTTGTTTTTGCACAAATCTTATACCCATTAATGCAGTGGTTCTTTTTTGTTTTTATGATTTTAATTAATCGAAATGTACTTATTCCCGTATTTATCTAAGTGTTTAAATGGGGAAGATCATTCCAAGTTTTAACTACCAAATTTAGCAGCGATTCTTTTTATGTTGACAAATATGGCAGTTATAAAACAAAATCTATAATGTATAAGTCACTGATAGAATTTGAGTTCGATAAATATGTCAATTATTAAATACAATATATAAATATATCAGTTATTACTATGCAAACAAATTTGTTAAGCTACTACAGAACAGATGTAATTTTAAATATATCAGTTACTACTCTGCAATACAATTGTTAAGATACCACTGCACAGATGTAATTGATAAATATATCAGTTACTACTATATAACACAATTGAAGTACAATATCAACTTCACATTTTTTAGACTCAAAAGTGCTTTGAAATTTCCTGATCTCACCAAATGAGGAAACACACCTAAGGATAAAGAAAATAAGAAAAATTGGAAGAGAGATGCGCATTTTGAAGTTCAATCCAAAGAAGGAGAAACATCCATTAACCGAAGAGATTAAGCTTAAAAATAAAGAAGAGAGAGGTTCTCTCTTTATCCCCCTCTCTAAAATCAATGATGGAATCATATCATTGTTTGAGTTGAATGAAAGTATGTGTTACGTCCCAATTTTCAGAGATATTTTAAGTTATAAAAGAAAATTTTCCTTAATTACTTCCGAGGAAAATAGCTCCAAATTTTTCTAAAATAACTATATGGATTCAAATAAAAGATTCAACAAAAAATACAACTTTCATATCATGACGAAAGGAGTTTTAACATATTACAACTCAAGCCTCTCAAAACGATTCAGCAAAATAAAAAAATTACAATCGAACTTCAAAACGTACATTTCTTCAAGCATTAAACGGAGGTTATTCATTTAGTTGCCAGCCATGGTTCTGCGTCACCCTCCAGCATTGGTTCTTTAGTATAATCTTCTTCATTTGGCATTAAATGTCGTGACCTGCGAGGCCCAAATAGAAACAACCCAAAACCCTACTAATCTACCCTTAACACACATGATTACAACAACAAAAGTAGACATGCAAGGAGATATGGGTAGTTATAATAACAATTAAACTCATAAGATTCCAACTTATGTTCACAAGTGTTCTTCGTTCATGTTTTCAAAAGTTAAACGTTGTTCAAGAGAATAGTTTTCTAGGTCTCACTAGAGAACCCATCCCATAATCATTAACGCGTTACCACAACGGACAGTCATCTCCGTAGTACCATTACATTCCCATATACTAATGTTCCCATACACCTTGTCCTCACCGAATCACCCTTCCTATCTAGTACTAAATGTACTCGGCTAAGTGCCGTGATGCGCCATTTACCGTCGTTACATTCCCCGTCCCATACTACTTGTACGCGGCTGAGTGCCGTGAAACAGATCGAGACAAGTCACGACTCAAGACATAGCACAGTTCAAGACATACTTGGATCCTTCCTCAACATGACTCCACCACACAAACCCAACTTATGTCAAAACCCAGTTCCTTAAAGAAAGTGATGTTCGTTTGAGGGTTGAAGTTTTGTTCTCTACGTGATATTGGTCAACTAATCATGCTCTTAACGCATGGTATCTAACAACTTTTAAATATACATCACATGCTCTAAAAACATGAAAAAGACTTGTGCATGGCAAGTTAAAGGCACAACACAACACATCACTCACTTAAGTATTACTCGACATTATAACTAAAAATTCAACTTTGAGAGGCCCAATCATAAAATACTTTTAAAATACTAAACATCAATAATTTGTTACAAATTTTGACGGGGGACAGATATACATGTTAGGAACATATTTTATAAAGGAAGCTAAGTTGTGGGGTGTTTTTAAGTAGGGGTAAAAATTCGTTGAATAGAAAAGGTCAAAAAATAACGTATTTGGTAAAAATAACTTTTAAGAAAAATTGATCAGTCCAATTACTCCAAATAAATTTTAAATAAAAGGTAACTCAACAATCTAGTTTTGGACATAAAGTTTGTCCTAAGGGAATTTTTCTAAAATTTTTGAAAATTCAGTAAAGTGAACTATTTCTCTACAACTTTGGCATAAAAGGGTGAAATTTTTGTTTAGGGCACTTAGACACATTTCTAGGTCCTACCAAAAATTACACCTCCTAAAAATAACTTCAAGAAGCTTCATTAAAAACAAGTTTGGAAAAAGACACTGTTAGGTTTCTCAAAAAAATTGGGTAAAGGTCAAAAGTGACTTTTTCTTGATTTTTATTCGATAAACTTATTTCTATTCTTATTTAACTTAGATTATGAGTCCATACATACAATAATCACTCAAAAATCAGAGAACTATAGAGGACCTAACATGCTTATAACACATTTATTTAAGTCATGAAATATAAAATAAATAACAAAGCGCAACAACAAGCGATTTTGTATAGATATCTCATATTCGATTCTTTTCAAATTTTCTTATTTCTAATATTAGGCTTTAGCTTCTTAGATCATATTAAATATTGTAGGGAGGTATTAGAAGAGAATGTTAAAGAGAGTTCTAAGAGTTTTTACCTTGTAGTTTCTTGATCAATGAAAATTGGACTTAGCTTTGGTATAATAACTTTCACTTTCTCATTTTTCTTCTTCCTTCTTCTTGAACTCACTCTCTCTCTCTAGAATTTCTCATGTGACCGAAATATGAGAAGAAAGGGGTGGGGTGTTGGCTTTTATATAGGCTCAAGGTAAAAGAGTTAACTTTCACTTTTGTCATCAATAGTGTAATTGTACATATAGGTTTAATAGGCGTGGCACATGAATAGAAAGATGATGGTAAAAGTTGTAATAGGTGATGATGACCTTGGGAGAAAAATATAGCTGCATACATTTTTTTGCAGCTCAAAGATAGGTTAAATAGGTAAACGATTGTATAAAATATCTACAAAGATATTTTTGCTCAAAAGAGAATATGAGAAAATATAATATGTATTTCCTTATACATAAAGCAATATAATAATATTTTTTTTATAATTAAATGTCTTGAAAAGTACTAGACTTTTGTGTGGCTAAATGCAAATTTTGGATTTGAAATTATATTTTAATTAAGTAATGAGATTTTGTGGGCCCACCATGGGGTTAAAAAGAATTTCTACAATTATTTATTTCTACATATATCTATATATAAATATACATATATATAAATATTTAAAATGAGAATAATATTTTTTTGGCCAAAAGAATTAATATTTTTAGGCTCAAACCTTAAATTGTTTGGGCTTGATCCATGGATTTTTTCAAAAATTTATGGGATTAATTAAAAGAATTGGGTCATTATTTTAATTGGGTCTTTAATTCTACTTGGGCTTTTTTGTGTTTTGGGCCTTGTGTGCATTTAGGTTTTGTTGAAGACTTGGGCTTTCACTTGCCTTGATTCTTTTGTTGGATTTGAGCCTTGATTAATTTTGGCCTGATTAAATATTTTGAGCCTTGATTGCTATTTAAACCTTATTAATCTTTGGACCTTTATTTTTACTTGGCTTATTTAACTTTGGGCCTTATTTATTACTTGGGCCGTGTTTGAGTCTTGTGCCTTGATTACGCATTCGCTACATTTAAAATCTTTGGGCCTTATTTATACTCGGGCCTTGTTTAATATTAACCTTGTAGAAAGAATTAGAGTTTGAACTTGAGAAAATATTCTCATGAGCCTCCAATTGGATTTTAATCTTTAATGGACTTTGGGCTTTTCATTAATATTGGGCCTCACTTGGTTTTGGGCCTTATGAAAAACTTGGGCTTTTATTTAATTGTAGGCCAATTGGATATCTTGGAAACACTGGAGCTTTTATTTGATTGTAGGCCATTTGGTAAGTTGTGCCTTATTTAATTTTTTGAACTTATGGGGAGTTGAGCCATATGAACACTTGAATTTTATTTAAGTTGGACCTTTTGTGTTTGGGCCTTTTCTTGAATTTGGATCATTCTTTATTTGAATATTTATTTAGCTTAACCCTTTCTTATTTGGGCCTTTATTTATTTTTGGGCCATGGCCCGTTAAGTTCTCTACAATTGTTTTTCTTCTTTTGTGTGTTCTAGGATTTATGGGTCCTAAGAAAGGTTATTGTGTCTATTAGTTTTTTACCATACTATTCAAAAATATGGGGTATTACATTATGAAACCCCACTGATTGAAGGCCTTACAATCCTTTAACCTATGAATCAAACACTAGAAAATCTTGCGCCGTCGGATTTTATGGTGACTTGCCATCTTTTTCGAAGAGGTAGCCAAAATACATTAGGGTTTGTGCTTGGGGAGTAATAGTTGTGAGACCCTGACCCTTATCTTTTAGGTTATTTATATAGTTGATGCGTTTCCTTCAGTATATGAATAGTATCGATACTTGGTTTATGCTTTACAATTGTAGAACAGCATGTATAAATGTGTTATACGCTTTCTAGGATTTAGTATAGGCTTTTTTGGACCTTAGAAACCTATTTCTGCCTTGGAAACGTCGAAAAACACACTACCCTAGGGTTCGGTCGATTGGAGGGCTTGGTCCAGTCGACTGAACCGAAAATTTTGGGTTTGGTCGACTGAACTCAGTGGTTCAGTCAACTGGATAGTGTAATTTTACTTTTCTATAAATATGGCAGTGGCGGAGATATTTGTTTAAAAACCTTTCTTCCTGGCTAAAAAACCCATTTTTTCTGCCTTCTCTCTAGCTTTGAGGGCCCGGGACTTAGTTTTGGGTTGATTCCTTTGCGGATCCTTACTATCGGGGCCGAGGGCTTCGCATCCATCCGGTCAGATTCTTGTTCTGACGCAGTTCTGTTTTGAGACATCGAGTTCTTGACTCTCAAAGGTAGGATTTTAGATCCTACTACTGTATAAGGGTGATATGTGTAATTATAGGCATTTTTACCGGGTAAAAAATACATCAAATGTGATTTTCATGTGTAACCGTAATTTTTGGGTAAAAGTGGATTTTTACGCCTTTTTTGGGTTGTACATGTTTCGGGTACGTGGTATCCGTAGTTTTCAAAAGGAGTGTAAAAACGAGGTGTTTTGAAAAAATAGTAAAAAATGCCTTTTTGGAGGTTTGGAGCTAACCCGCGGGGTAGAGTCTCAACTCATAAACGTTTTGTTGGAAATAATTTTAGATCTCCATTTTGATGGATTTGATCTCTTTTATACATGTGTTGTATAAACTGTTTTGTGGGTTATCGTAATTGAGCAACGGTGGGTTTTGAAATATTTTCGTAGATGTACCGTGACAGTGTGTGGTTTTGAGTTGGGCTTCTATTGCTCCTTAGTGGAAGTCCAAAAACGTGCGCAGAGTGGGTTCGCTACATTCCCTCGGGTTAATCCCCGTAAACGTGATTTGGTTATGTTTCGTCCATCGGTAGTGGCAAACCGTAAAGAAACAAATGCGTGGTTTGGGGTGCTTTTCCATCGGTAATGGAAATTCGTAAAGAAGTTAGTTGCCTTTGTGAATGGCGTTGTTATTGTAACTCCGTATAGAACTTGTCATTACCTAGTAGGTCTTAAGTGGTTCAGGACTAGGGTAATGGGCAGGAGTCTATAGTTATTACCTTTGTCTGTACGGAAAAGTCGGTACATAAAATTTCATTTACATCTTTCTCCTCGGCTGTGTGACCCGAGTGCAGCATTCTGTTTATTTACAGCTTTTTCTTAACTGTGGCATGATATCTGTTAGGATGATATGCATACTTTGAAGGATAGAAAACGTGAGATTTTATGAGATAAACCATTTTTGAGACTTGTGGTAGTCTGATGCAAACTTGTGATTTTGGAAAAAAAATCTTTTTGGCTCATGTGGTTGAGCTCGTGTGTGTGTAATTGTATAGCCTATTTTATAGTTTTATTGTCTATGTTCTATTGGATTTCGGCTCACAGTGTGGAATTTTGCTGTAAAACCTTTTCAGGTGAGCATGAGGAGTTGACCTAATTGCAAAGGTGATGGAAGACTTGCTGTAATTTTTTCTATTTTTTTGTACATGTACTTTTACATGTAACGCTTGTGATGGCTGGTTTTGCACGCCTTTGGGTGATATGCTTATCCATGTATGAGATGCATGTTTTCAGTTTATGAGAGTTGAACTGTGGGAATTTTTATCCAAATATTGTATATTTTGATATTCAACTACAAAACCTTATTTTCTTAAATGGTTTGGTGGATTTTCGCTTGACGCCGACGTTGGGACGTGACAACTTGGTATCAGAGCTCTGGGTTCGAATACCTATGAGCCATGGAAAAGAGGGTACATCACCTTGTGAGGATGTATGTGTGCTTGATTGCATGTGTTACAGCGTTTTCCTAATATAGCAAGATAGCTTGTGGTATATACGTGGGTATGGAGGTTGGACCTTAGGATTAATTAGTCTTGCTTTCAGGCATTTGAATTAACATACTTAGGAGCCATGTTAGAGACGCGTTTCGCGAACGTGATTTCTAGCAAGTAATTTGAGTAGGTTGTTTAGAGTGACCAGTCTTTCTTGTTAGTTCTCCTCGGTATGTGAGATGTGATGACATGGTATTAAGTGGCTATGTGTTAGCATGCTTATCTGTCTTTTACATTCACAATAGCATGTTGTATGGATGCTTATCCTGTTATATTACTTTCGTATAGAGTTATGTCCACACGAGAAGGACGAGGCCATCGCCGTGGTTCTGGACGAAGGGACATTCCAGTCCCAGATATTGCGGATGCTAATGCACCCCAAGGACCTGCTGACGGAGATCTGTTGCGTGAGATGGTCGGCTCCATCCGGCAACTGGCTGAGGCTTCTAGGGGAGAGAGACCATACTTGAGCCGAGGGCGACGGTCGCGATGCGTGAGTTTCGCCGTTTGGACCTTTCTACCTTTTCTGGGGATCCTAACCCCGCGGTAGCCACTGAGTGGTTGGAGCTGGTTACCAGGATCCTTGATACTCTATAGATAGAGGAGGATGATCTGCAGGTTTCATTTTCTTCCTTCCAGCTGAGAGGGAGTGCTCATATGTGGTGGAAGTTCGCCAGGACTACTGTTGGGGGCACTTGGGAGGCATTTACGAAGGTATTTCTAGAGAAATACTTTCCTACGACTTTGAGGGATCGCTACAGAGAGGATTTTCTCTTTCTGACACAGGGGACGATGACTGTTGTAGAGTATGAGGCTGAGTTTACTAGCCTATCCCGATTTGCACAAGAAATCGTGCATACTGATGAGTTCCGTGTGAAGCGGTTCGAGAGGAGTTTGAGGCCCACTAGTCAGGATAGAATGGCAGCACTGAGGCTGCAAGTTTTTACAGAGTTAGTGGAAACCGCCATGAAGGTGGAGGATACTCTGAATGAGACACTGCGAGACAGAGACAGTCGGGGACAGTAGGACCGGGGACATGCACAGTCCTGGGGATGAAGGGATAAGCGTCAGCGGACATCTGGTCTGAGTTCTTATCTGGTGGGGTCTTATCAGCCACAATCTTCTGCATCTACGCATCCCGTAGTCTCAACGGGAAGGTCAGATTATACGGAGCTTGTTTGTCATAGATGCCAGCGGCCGGGGCATCGTGCGAAAGAGTGTCGGAGTGCAGCACCTGTTCAGACTCAGTCACAGTCGCAGGCACCCGGGAGAGGACCACCTGTCTATTTTGAGTGTGGCCAGTCTGGGCACATCCGGAGGAACTGTCCTCGAGGAGGGAGTATTCAGAGCACAGCGGGAGCACCAGTTGTTCCATCAGGCCAGGGGAGGCAGATGTATTCACAGCCTAGAGCTCAGACGTCTCGATTTGTAAAAGGAGGAGCTTTAGTACAGTCAGGCTGGCAGTCTGCAGTTCAGGGCCGCAGTGGACCGGCCAGATCTTACATTCTTGCAGAGCCCAGTTCTTCCAAAGCACCGGTCATACCCGACGCTGCTACTACCACCTCCATAATCAGAGGCACTCTTCTAGTCTTCAGATCATGGGCCAGTGTTTTTATCAACACTAGAGCATCACACTCGTTTATATCTTCTTCTTTCGCATCTGCATTGGGGTTGTAAATGGAGTGGTTGGGAAGTACCTTGTGTGTAGAGACCCCAGTCAGTGGGAGTATGACGTTTAGTCTTGTCTGTAGATGCTGTGTATTGGAGGTTGCCGGTCATTGTTTAGAATTTGACTTTGTCATTCTAGACATGACAACATTCGATGTCATCCTAGGGATGAATTGGCTGACCACTTATCGTTCCTTTATCGATTGTGATCGGTAGAGGGTAACAATTTGTACACTGGTGGGAGATTATTTCTATTTTTTGGGAGACCGAGATGAGGGTTTGATGTCTTTGCCTAGTGATGTGCGAAACCAGGGCAACCTGGATTTCCTTTTCTCAGCTCTCTTGTTGGATGAGGAGGTTGGAGTTCGAGGAGAGCTACCTCCGGTGGTGTGCGACTATCCTGATGTCTTTTTTGATGATCAGTTTGAGTTGCCACCGAGCCATGAGGTAGAATTCTCTATTGATCTAGTCCCTGGAGCTGCTCCCATATCTATGCCGTCCTATCATTTTGCACCCGCTGAGTTGCGTGAACTCAAGGTGCAGCAACAAGAGTTACTTGATAGGGGGTTTATACGCCTGAGTACTTCGCTGTGGGGAGCTCCTGCTCTTTTACGAAGAAGAAAGACGGATCTCTGCGTTTGTGTATCGATTATCGGAAGCTAAATCAGGTAACAGTGAAAAATAAGTATCCGATGCCGAGGATAGATGACTTACTTGATCAGCTGAAGGGTTCGAGCTGTTTCTCGAAGATTGACATGAGATCAGGATATCACCAGTTGAGGATCAGGGACGAGAACATAGCGAAGACTACTTTCTGGACTCTCTATGGTCACTGCGAGTTTCTAGTTATGCCGTTTGATCTGAAGAATGCATCTACTACGTTCATGGGTTTGATGAACCGGATCTTCCATCCTTATCTGGATAGTTTTGTGGTAGTGTTTGTGGATAATATACTGATATATTTACCCACTAGAGAGACACACGAGGATCACTTGTGGATTGTTCTACAGCTTCTAAGAGAACATTGCTTATATGCGAAGTTCAAAAAGTGCGAGTTCAGGATGCCTGAGGTGAGGTTTTTGGGGCACGTAGTGTCAACGGACGGGGTAGCTGTGGATTCATCGAAGACAGATGCAGTGACCGGTTAGGAGAGACCGAAGAGTGTCTTTGAGATACGTAGTTTCTTGGGTTTAGCAGGTTACTATCGGCTGTTTGTGAAGGACTTTGCGAGACTTGCCGCGCCGATGACACGTCTGACGCAGAAGGGAGTTGTGTTTGTTTGGAGTGAGTCTTGCGAGTCAGCATTTCAGTAGCTGAAGACGAGGTTGACTCTCGCGCTAGTGTTGTTATCCCAGAGTGAGGCTTGGGATATACTATGTACTGTGATGCTTCACATAACGGTCTTAGATGTGTTTTGATGCAGGGAGGTAAGGTTGTTGCCTACGGTTCTCGACAGTTGAAGATGCACGAGAAGAACTATCCTACACACGACTTGGAGTTGGTAGCCGTGGTCTTTGCCTTGAAGGAATGGCGTCACTATCTTTATGGTGAGCATTTCGAGGTATTCTCCGATCACAAGAGTCTAAAATACTTATTTTCGTAGAAGGACCTGAACTTGCACCAGCGATGATGAATGGAATTGTTAGAGGACTATGACTTTGACTTGTAGTATCATCCAGGGAAGGCCAATGTTGTGGCAGACGCGCTCAGTAGGAGATCTCACGGGTCATTAGCTTATGTGGCTATACGTGCGTGGGACATGCTTGGAGAGATTGGGGAGTTTGATCTTTGCCTCAGAGAGACCGCGACGGGTGCTACTTTGTTCTCTGTAGTTTCACGGCCTGCTTTGATAGCACGTGTGCTAGAGGTGCAGCAAACGGACCAAGAGGCTCAGATGATATGGGATCGTGTTGCTAGCGGAGAGAATACCGCGAGATGGAATGTGGGTTCAGACCAGAGTCTGAGATTGGCTGGGAGTTTGTTTGTGCCAGAGTCATGCCAAGTTGATCTACTACATGAGTGTCATCATTCTCGTCTCGCTGTGCATTCTGGAGGTACAAAGATGTATCACGACCTACGTCATCAGTTCTGTTGGACGGGAATGAAGAGAGACGTGATCCAATTTGTTTCCCGGTGCCTTACCTGTCAGAAGGTAAAGGCGAAACATCAGAGACCGGCAGGATTGCTACAGTCGTTGCCTATATCAGAGTGGAAGTGGGAGCATGTCACGATGGACTTTGTGTCAGGACTTCCTCGGTCACCTAGGGGACACGACACCGTATGGGTTGTGGTTGATAGGTTGACGAAGTCTACACACTTTCTCCCCATCTGAGTAAGGGATTCGGTGGATAGACTGAGTGGCTTGTATGTCAGAGAGATAGTCCGGTTGCATGGAGTGCCATTGTCTATTGTTTCTTACAGGGACCCGCGCTTGATGTTGAGTACTGCTTTTTAACCCCAGATGGATGGCCCGTCAGAGAGGACTATACAGATTCTGGAGGATATGCTGAGGGCTTGTGTCCTTGATTTTAGAGGTTCGTGGGAGGATCATCTACTGTTGGCAGAGTTTGCATACAACAACAGCTATCAGTCTAGTATTGGGATGGCACCGTATGAAATTTTGTATGGTAGACCGTGTAGATCATCCATGTGTTAGACAGATGTGGGGGAGACCACAGTTTTGGGACTGGATATGGTACGAGAGACGATAGAGAAGGTTACAGTGATTCGCTAGCGCCTCGCGACAGCGCAAAGTTGTCAGAAGAGTTATGTAGATCAGAGGAGGCGACCTTTGGAGTTTGCTGTGGGAGATCACGTGTTCCTGAAGGTCTCACTGCATAGAGGTTTGACGAGATTTGGTCGTAGCGGGAAGCTATCACCGCGCTTCATTGGACCATTTGAGATCCTCGACAGGATTGGTGAGGTCGCTTATCATTTAGCTTTGCCACCTCAGTTAGCATCTGTACATAACGTGTTCCACGTTTCTATGCTTCGGAGGTATGAGCGAGAACCTTCACATGTGTTAGATTGAGTTGAGCTGCAGGTTGATGAGGATGCCACCTATGATGAGCGTCCAGTGAGGATTCTTGATACAAAGGAGCAGGTGTTACGGGACAGAACAATTGCTTATGTCAAGGTCTTATGGCTTCATCACGGGATTGAGGAAGCGACATGGGAGCTCGAGTCTGGAATGCGTTCTAGATACCCATACCTATTTTTCTCGTGACCTTGTTACGAATTTCAAGGGAAAATTCCTTAAGGGGGGAGAGCTGTGAGACCATGACCCTTATCTTTTAGGTTATTTATATAGTTGATGCGTTTTCTTCACGATATGAATAGTATTGATACTTGATTTATGCTTTACAGTTGAAGAACAGCATGTACAAATATGTTATATACTTTCTGGGGTTTAGTAGAGGCTTGTTTGGACCCTAAAAACTTGTTTTTTCCTTGGAAACGTCGAAAAACACACTGCCCTAGGGTTCGGTCGACTGGAGGGCCTGGTCTAGTTGACTAAACTGAAAATTTTGGGTTCGATCGACTAAACTCAGTGGTTCGGTCGATTGGACACTGTAATTTTTGGTTTTCTATAAATATGGCAGTGGCGGAGATATTTGCTTAAAAACCGTTCTTCCAGACTAAGAAATTCCTTTTCTTTACCTTCTCTCCAGCTTTTAGGGCCCCGGGGCTTGGTTTTGGGTTGATCCATTTGCGGATCCTTGCTATCGGGCCCGAGGGCTGCGCATCCATCCGGTCAGATTCTTGTTCTGACGCCGTTCCATTTTGAGACGTCTAGTTCTTGACTCTCCGAGGTAGGATTCTAGACCCTACTACTATATAATGGTGATATGTGTAATTATACTCGTTTTTACCAGGTAGAAAATACATCAAATGTGATTTTCATGTGTAACCGTGGTTTTTGGGTAAAAGTGAGTTTTTACACCTTTTCTGGATTGTACATGTTTCGGGTATGTGGTATCCGTAGTTTTCAAAAGGAGTTTGAAAACGAGGTGATTTGAGAAAATGGTAAAAATGTCTTTTTGGAGGTTTGGAGGTAACCCGCGGGGTTGAGTCTCAACTCTTAAACGTTTTGTTGGAAATGGTTTTAGATATCTATTTTGATGGATTTGATCTCTTTTATACATGTGTTGTATAAACTGTTTTGTGGGTTGTCATAGTTGAGCTACGGTGGATTTTTAAATGTTTCCGTAGATGTACCGTGATAATGTGTGGTTTTGAGTTGGGCTTCTATTGCTCATTGGTGGAAATCCAAAAACGTGCGCAAAGTAGATTCGCTACGATCCCTCTGGTTAATCCCCGTAAATGTGGTTTGGTTATGTTTCGTCCATCGGTCATGGCAAACCGTAAAGAAACAAGTGCGTGGTTTGGGGTGCTTTTCCATCGATAATGGAAATCTGTAAAGAAGTTAGTTGCCTTCGTGAATGGCGTTGTTGTTGTAACTCCATATAGAACTTGTCATTACCTAGCATGCCTTAAGTGGTTCAGGATTAAGATAATGGGCAGGAGTTTATAGTTGTTACCTTTGTCTGTACGGCAGAGTCGGTACATAAGATTTCATTTACATCTTTCTCCTTGGCTATGTGACCCGAGTGGAGCATTCTGTTTATTTACAACTTTTTCTTAACTGTGGCATGATATCTGTTAGGATGATATGCATAGTTTAAAGGATGAAAAACGTGAAATTTTATAAGATAAAACCTTTTTGAGACTCATAATAGTCTGATGCAAACTTGTGGTTTTGAAAGAAAAATCTTTTTGGCTCTTGTGGTTGAGCCCGTGTGTGTGTAATTACATAGCCTACTTTACAGTTTTATTATCTATGTTCTATTGGGTTTCAGCTCACAGTATGAAATTTTGCTGTAAAACATTTTCAGGTGAGCACGAGGAGTTGACCTAGTTGCAGAGGTGATGGAAGACTTGTTGTAATTTTTTCTATATTTTTTTTGTACATGTACTTTTACATGTAATGCCTATGATGACTGGTTTTGTACGACTTTTGGCGATATGCTTATCCATGTAGGAGATGCATATTTTCAGTTTATGAGAGTTGAATTATGTGAATTTTTATTTAAATATTGTATATTTTGATATCCAACTGTAAAACCTTATTTCCTTAAATGGTTTGGTGGGCTTTCTGACCCTGATTTTGGGGCGTGACAATATTACTAGAGGGATTTTCAATCGACAAGGGAAATGTTATGTGATTCTCTCTACTATTCTTATTCATAACAGTTTCCATTTTGAAAAGGTCGAGATTGGGTATTCCGAACAAGCTCCATCTCGAGAATTTTGAGCAGCTATTTATCGATGATGATGGTATTTCCGTAGGTTATTATTTGTTTGGGACTAAAACTATCAAAATAGTTTCCAGTTGACAAAATCTTAAATACCAAATGATATTTGGTCCTACACCAAAATTTCTCTTTATTTTATTTGTTTTTTACAGATTCTGAAGAGTAGGGCTGTGTGAAAAAAATTCTTGGGGAGTATTGACAGTAGACTTATTTTGATTTAATTTGAACTGTAGCATGTAATAAATTGCAATATGGAATTTAAAAATAGTTAAAGATTGTTTTGGATTAAATTCATAATAAATAATCTTTGATTAATTTTTATTGGTTTTGGAGCATGGCACATATGAGCTCATTTGGGCTAAATTGCAGAGATTTTATTGATTTTTTTAAAAACTTTTTTCATATTATTTTTTACTTTTTAAAATTGTGTCGACCTGCTGGGCTGAAGAAGTAAAAAATATTTGATAAAAATATATTAAAAAATTTAATTAAAGACGAAAATAAATAGTATTAAATTTAATTTATTGATTTATTTTGATTTTTTTTTATTTTTTTTATTATTTTTCTATTTTAATTAAAAAAAATTTCAACTAGTCTCAATGAAAAAAATCAAAATATATAATAATTCAACTAAACAATTAAAATTTTTTACTAAAAATACAAATAAATTAAATAAAATAAATAGATAAGCAATTATCGGAAATCGCACCATGGTCAATCCATCAATCCATGACTATACATGGGAAGTTTGATTTCAGTATCCATATCTATTAAAAATTATTTGATGTCTTAGAAATATAGTCACACGGTATCCCAATGTTTCTGTGCATATAAAAATCTATTATACAATATTAAATTTTTAATATGATATTTTTGTAAGTATTAAAAATTTAATTATTAAAATAAATAATTTTGACATTTTATTTTGTTCTCTCTCCTTCTTCATATTCTTTTTCGTAAAAATATAAATAAAAAATATTAATTTTTAGTACTTCTCCTTTTACTAATCTAATAGAAAGATAATATAGTTTTTTATTTGTTATTTTTTCTACTTTCTACATTTATAAATTAAAAACTAATAGAATTATATTTTTAATTAAGTGCTAATTAAAAAATTATTAAGATATTGATATTTTTTTGTTTCATTCTTAAATTTATAGAATTGAATACCTATCTATTATATAATAGAGATTTTTTGATGTGACATTTGTGTATGCGTTCAAAAATTAAACTATTAAAATAAAATAATTTTGGTCTTTTATTTTTTTCTCCCTCCTCCCTCATGTTCTTCTTTGTTAAAAAGTAAATAAAAAAATATTAATTTTTATTATTTCTCTCATTTTACTAGTCCTATGAAAAATTAAGTTACTTTTTACTTTTGTTTTTTATTTTTATTTTTTTACATCTATCAAATAAAGTAAACCATTAATTTTTTACATTTGTGTTGAGGGGGCATTTGACTAATTAACTAATTAATAAATTATTGATATTACTTTTTGTTTCACTATTAAATTTTTAAAATTTGATATCTATCTATTATACAGTATAGAACTTTTGATGTAACATTTATGTAGATGTTAAAAATTTAACCATTAAAATAAAACAAATAATTTTGTTTTTACTTTTACTATCATTTTTTATTTTTTTATTTTTTTACCTTTACAAATTAACAAACTAATAAAATTATATTTTTAATTAAGTGTCTTGAAACTGGCTAATTAATTAATTATTAAATTATTAACAAGTTAGCATCCTTGATGTGCTTTTTATATGGTAATCTAACGATGGAGGGAGCCTGAAATAATCAACTACTTCGATTGCATTTGTATTAGAAAAATAATTTATGCATTCTGAGAAGAAGAAAAAATTATTTTGCATAGTTGTGTAATCACAACAAAGTATAAATTTTTTTTTTCGATAGTAGTCTAGAATTACTACTAGAAAAATATATAAAAGATCATTGGCCCATGAGGTTTCTATATAATAATTATGACCTATCCCTTTAGCTAATTTAGCTCTTAATACATGATCATTCAAGTTGGAGGTGAAGAAAATCCTTCTTGAGAATAGACTGATCGATCGATGGTAAAGACTGACTGATCGATCAAGTGTAGTTCTCTGTATCTTTGTTTGTCTGCAATAGAAACTGAGGGTCAAGGTTGAACTATCGATCGGTTTTGAGATTGATCGATCGGTCTGTGCAAAAATTGTATTTTAATTGACACATAGGGTTTGCATCATTAGTATGTTAAGCCTTGTTTTTTTTGCATTCTAAAGTTTCCTCTGAAGCCTCTAAACACTTGTAACCCCATTCTATTGATTAATAGTGAAAGTGTGAGCCCGTTGACGTAGGCACCATTACTGAACCACGTAAAACTTGTATGTGTGCATCTTGGTTGATTAGTTGTTCTTGTTCTTGCTTGTGATCCGTTTGTGGCTTGATTACGTTCTTCAACGACATGACTTTTGAGTTGAATTTAGTCGAGTCTTGACTTAAAATCTATACCAACTGGTATCAGAGCAAGGTTGGGAGGTTGAAGATCACGGCATGGCAGACGATAAGAAGATCAAGATCGAGAAGTTCAATAGTTTTAAACTTCACCCTTTGGAAAATGTAGATCGAGGACGTTCTGTATCAGAAGGATCTGTTTGAACCATTGATTGGGGAGAAATCGGAGAAGACGACACAGACTGAATGGGGGATATTAGATCGAAAGACTTTGGGTATTGTGCGACTGAGTCTCGCATCTTCGGTGATCTCTAATATTGC
Organism: Heliamphora exappendiculata; assembly: GCA_034768845.1. NCBI lineage: Eukaryota > Viridiplantae > Streptophyta > Magnoliopsida > Ericales > Sarraceniaceae > Heliamphora > Heliamphora exappendiculata. Next base: position 2,380 of record JAOTRH010084833.1, on the reverse strand, counting down.
AAAAGAGAAGACGACATCAGGATTATTGGCGGCGTTGAAAAAGATGTATGATCTACCCTTTGCATGAAATAAGCTATACTTGATAAAGAGGCTATTCAATCTGAGAATAACGGACAACGCCATTATAGCAGAGCATCTTAACGAGTTTAACTCCATCGTAACCTAGTTGGAGTCAGTTGGGATCAACTTTGATGACGAGATTAAAGCCTTAGCTCTCCTGTTCAGTTTACTAGAAAGCTAGAGTGGCTTGGTTGTCGCAGTCAGCAACTCCTCGTCTAAATTGAAGTTGGATGAGGTTACCGGTTTCATCTTTAGAGAGGAATCATGCCGCAAAATAGCGAGTGAAGGATCAACATCGGGGTCAACATTGAATGCCGAAGGTAGAGAAAGAAAGACAAATAGGAAGAATCAGAAGAGACGAGAAAACTACAGATCCAAATCACGGGGCAAATCGCAGACTCGGGAGAAGTCAACTGGATGTTGGAATTATGGATAGAAAAGCCATCTCAAAAAGGATTGCGAAGCTCCGAGGAAACAGCGAGACGACATGAATCAAGGTGGTAAGGCTACTGTTAATGTTTCTAATAAGAAAAATAGAGATGCTTTGATTTGTTCATTGGATTGTAGAACCGATTCATAGATTATTAACTCGAAAGCGTCATTCCATGCCACTCCCCGCATGAATATACTTCATGGGTATGTGAAGGAAATTTTTGAAAAAGTATATTTGGAAGACGACGAGACTTACAGTATTGCTGGGAATGGTGAAGTACAGATTACACAGGCTAACAATACAGTACTAAAGCTAAAGGATGTTAGACACGTGCCTAGTCTATCGAGGAGCTTGATTTCAGTGGAACAGTTGTCAGAATCTAGAATCATAACGACATTCGAGGGAGATTTGTGGAAGATGAGTAAAGGGTCATTGGTTTTGGCCCGAGAGAAGAAGGGTACACTGTATGTATCCTCAGGTTCTTATAGCAGGATAACAGTGGCAGCATCAAAAGGAGACACTAGCACATGGCACAGGCGTCTGGGTCACATGAGTGAAAAGGGGATGAGAGTTTTGGCACAGAAAGGGAAGCTACCGGGTATTGAGTCAGTGGACCTGGAATTTTGTGAAGATTGCGCCTTTAAGAAACAAAAAAAGATCAGCTTTACAAAGCAGACGAAGACTCCAAAGTCAGACATATTGGAGTTGGTGCATACAGACGTATGTGGACCTATTCAAGTACCCTCTATTGGTGGCTCGAGGTATTTTGTAACTTTTATTGACGATACTACCAGAAAGTTATGGGTTTACTTTTGTTGAAACAAGTTAGACGTATTTGGTATTTCAAAACTTAGAAGGCATCCGTTGAAATTGAGATAGGTCTGAAGTTAATGTGTCTGAAATCTGATAATGGTAGCGAGTACTGCAGCAGGAAATTTGAAGATTACTGTGTAGCTAACGGGATTAGAATACTAAAAATTGTTCCGATGAAGCCGAGGCAGAACGGAGTGGCAGAACACATGAACATGACGATCATGGAGCATACCCGGAGTATGAAGTTACATGCCGGGTCGCTAAACCAATTCCGGGTGGACACAGTGTGCACAGTAGTGTACTTGATTAACATGGGGCCTTCAGTTGCACTGAATTGTGGACTGCTAGAAGAAGCTTGGATCGGAAAAGAGGTAAAACTTTCCCATTTACGTATTTTTTGTTGCATAACTTATGCACACATTGAGTTAGAAAATAGGGAAAAGTTATACCTCAAGTCTCGAAAGTGTGTATTTGTTATCTGTAGTACAGATAGCTACGGTTACAGAATAGTTCTAAGTATTGTGGCTACAGAAGACTTGCATCTGGAGTAGCTAGATATCAAGACAGCGTTCCTCCACGGTGACTTGGATGAAGAGATCTACATGCGGCATCCATAAGGGTGCTCGGTTAAAGAGAATGAGGGAATGGTGTGTAGACTAAAGAAGAGCTTGTATGGGTGGAAATAGACACCCATGGAATGGATAAGCGGTTTGATAGCTCTATGGCAGACACATGGTGTTAGGGTTGGTATACTAAAAGTCATGTTTTTAATATTTAATTTTATTTAATAAAATTATTTTTTTATTTTATGAGAATCTTTATGAGCAATGTATGTGTATCATTTCCTTGATATGTATGTATGTCCAATATTCTGTATAGTATTTAATCTTGTGTGTAGAGTACGCCTTACACACAAAAGACCAAATTTTAGGTTCTTGCAGAATATAAGTTTTATGTTCACAGTTTAGATAGAAATGAACATACCATCAGTACGATTATGGCACAGAGTTTTAGTAGGCCTGTCTTGGTTACGGAAAATAGATAATAGCGTCGTCTATTGTTTCGACTCTCTGT
>JAOTRH010084812.1:0-16931 GCA_034768845.1 Heliamphora exappendiculata | reverse complement strand
ATATATATGCAAGCACATACAAAGCACAATCTCACCCTAGCAATCCACTATTTGCATCGCAACGCCTTTTTTTGAGTTACTCTTCATTTCTTTTTCTTAGGGTTTGTTATGGAGATGAATTGAGGGGTATCTTCAGGGAGAATATCAGAAGGTTTAAGGGAGTTTCATACCTCTTTTGATGCTACAAAGATTGAAGAAGAAGTGAGCTTTGCTTCAATGCCTTTCCCTTTGACCTTTCCTCCTTCTCTCCTTCTTCTTTCTTTTTCTCTCCTTCTTTGTAGACACTTAGAATTTTTTGGAACCTCTCTCTCACACTCTCTTCTCAGCTGAAATATGTAGAGAAAAGGGCTGGGTTTATGTCTCATTTTGTAGGAAAATGGTTAATAAAAATAATTATGACATTTATGTAATTTTTAAAATTTTAAATTCCCTCATTGGTTGCATAGGAGGAGAGATTTATTAAGGGCTTACAAAATCAAGTTTGGGGCAGTGGGATTTTCGGCCATATCAATGTTTGGGAGACTAAAAAACTGATTTGTATTTAATTTGGATTTTAATTTTTATTTTGGTACGTTTTTGTGAATATAAATGCATAAAACACTAATTTTATGTGCCATTTTGGTATCTAAACCTACTAAAACCTATTATATTAATGTATTTATAATTAATTTAGTTTTTTCATGATTTATTATAATTTTGATAGCAATTAAATAAATAAGTGTAGACTTTAAAGCTAAATTAAATTAGTTTGACTAGAATTGACTTTTAAAACTTATTTATTGTGTAAAGATTTTAAATAATTATTTGTTTACTTTTTTTTACCTACATTATTATATTACTATATATATTACTTGTATAAAAAGTATTGTATCAAAATAATGCTTAATTTATACATCTTTTTCTCATTTTTAAGCTTAAAAATGCAAAAAGTAGCTTTTTGGGCATATTTTCCTAGGTGGCTGACCATGCAAGGGCATTTTGGTTATTTTTATTGTTATTTTGTATTTTATTAATTAATTGTATATAAATATCTAATTTTATGTGTCCATGTGTCAAATTTTAAAATTTTAAAACTTTTTACTGTATTATGGGCAAAAAGGTCATTTTACCTTAATTATGGGAATTTTTGATTTTTAGGCTCCGTTTGTTTCAAAGTAAAATATTTTTTGATGTAAAATATTTTTGATGTAAAATATTTTTAAAAATTAAATTTTTTTTATTTTCTGGTGTTTAGTTGACATATAAAAAATATTTTCAAATTTTTTTTTATATTGTTGTGCGATTTTTCCTAAAAAACAGCAATAAGGAGGAAAAGTAAGATTAGCCCGATGCCGCCGCACCCAACGTCCCACCCCTCACGCCGCCGACCAACAGCCGCCCTCCCCACTGCCAACCTCGCTGCCACCGGCCACCTCCCTCGCTCCGCCTCACCTTCTCTCCTCCGACGCCACAACTGCTGCAGCCACCACCGCCCTCCTCCAAGCTTGACCATGATCTCCACACCTTCTCCCTCCGCATCTACTCCGCCCTTAAAAGAACGGTCAGTTCCTGCCCGTCGCCACCTCCAACGACCACCATCGCTGCTATCAGTAGCCGTCGCCCACGGATCCGGTCCAGAAATCGCCGGATCTGGACTTGTAGTCGCCGAATTTCTCTCTCGCCGCCACCGATATTTTTCTCTTCTACTGCCGATGCCGTGAAGCTCACCAGAGAAGTCAACCACCACCACCACCCGCAGATCTGAACCAGAAGTCGCCGGAGTTCTCTCTCACCAATACTAGTTTTTTTCTTTTTGCTGTCGCTGCTATACCTTACTGGTTTTCCCTCACCGTTGCGGCTCAGATCTGATCGACTCATCAAGCTCTCCGGAGAAACCAACCACCACCACCGCTGCTAATCATAGCCGCCACCGCCGGATCTGGTCCAGAAAAAAATGACTTACGGATTTTTTAAAAGGAAAACAATTTTGGCTTATGATATAAAATATTTTACTTATATTTTGTTAACCAAACACTGAAAAATAGGTAAAATATTTTATCAAAAAATATTTTACGTTCAAACAAACAGAGCCTTAATTTAATATTTTATGTTATTTACTTAATTTAAGCTGTTCTGGGGTTTTTCTGAGTGTTAGGGTTTTGCCTCAGAGTATTTGCCCTTTTTAAGGTTTCCGTTGCAGCATGTCTATATGCGTTTTGATGCATAATCGGGCTTAGGTATGTATGTGGGGTCGATTCTCGGGATCGTTAGGCATTGCGGTGCGAATTTCAAAAAAAAATAAAAAAATAAAAAAAAAATCGTGACCTATAAATATCTGGCGTTAGATATTTTCAAAAGATATTTTCAAAACATCTTCGCTAAGCTTGTGTTTGGGTTAGCTTATTTTTGTGACTTTTCGGCTTAAAAGGCACAAAAAAGCCAACTGGTTTGGCTTATTAGGCTTTTTTTTCACTTTTTTTTCACTTTTTCTACATGATTTGACACCTACTTTTTTACAAAAAAGCTAAAAAGCTTAAAAGTCACTAAAAATTTAGTCCAAACGCAGGCTAAGTTTTCTTCTTTCTCTCTGCCTTCTCTCTAACTTCTCGGGGGCCCGGGGTTCAATTTTTGACAATCCAACAGCGGATCCTTGCTATTGGCACGGTGGGATACACATCCATCCGGATGAAATTTTATTCCAACAAAGTTTAATTTTGCACGTGGTTCGAGGCGTTGAGTTTTTAACTCAACAAGGTAGGATCCTAGATTCTCATGTCTTATAAGGGTGCTACGTGTAATCGTGTGTGTTTCTATCGGTTAAAAATGCATGAAAACCCATTTTATGTTCAAACGAGGTTTTGGTTTAAAAACCTATATGTCGTCATTTTTGGTGGATGGAATTGGGTGTCGAATGTTCCTTTTGAGGTTTTGGTGTTAGGCTTGGGCGTGTGTTTGTCCGAGGGTGTTAGATGGGAGTTTGGAGGCGTTAATTCGAGGTTTAGGAGGCTGAAACAGTGGCTCAAAGTCGGTTTTTGCCTGGGTTCAGTCGACTGGATCATGGGGTAAGTGGACTGGGTCATGGTTCAATCGACTGGATCGTGGGGTCAGTCGACTGGGTCATGGTTCAGTCGACTGGATCGTGGGGTCAGTCGATTGGATCATGGGGTCAGTCGACTGGGTCGACTGGGTCATGGTTCAGTCGACTGGGTCATGGTTCAGTCGACTGGATCGTGAGGTCAATCGACTGACCAGTGTTTTTGGGGCATTTTTGTGAGATTCCAGTAGTGTGTTTGGGTCAACTAGATGGGGTCCAGTCGATTGGGTTCTTGGGCGGGTTGTTTGTTATTTGGTGGTTAGGTCCTTGGTTTCCAAATAGTTTCCAACGATATTCAGTTGATTAGTATATGGGATTAGTCGACTCAAATACTGTTGGATTCTTTTTGGGGTTTTATTGGTCGTGTTGTGGTGTCGGGGGTCATGTCGTGGCCTCAAGTGTTTGTGTAGGTGCCGTCCTCGGAGGTGATGTACTTGGTTGGATGTGGGTGTGGTGCACGGCTAGATGCGCTGTGTTTGTTTTTCGTTGGGTGTGGGGCGTGTTTGGACCCGTGGTTCTTTTGGGGAAGAGGTGGTGTTTTCTGTGAAACTAGTGATTATAGGGTTCGGTGTTAGCCTTTGGGTTAGGCTTGGTTTTGTGGGTTGTTGGTTGTCTATGTGAATGGATGTCGGGTTACGTGGCGGGTGGTGTAATGATGTGTAGTTATACATGGCTTTGTGCATTTATAACTCTAGTTTATTTATGTACGGATTGTGTAGATAAATTACATGGCTTTGATGTCGTTATGTGTAACGTGGTTATGTGAAACGTAATGTTTCCATGTGGAATTATGCATTAAACCCTGGTTGAGAAGGTGCATTTGTTGGGGCTGTGGTCCTTCAGCGAGAGACCGAGAAGGTGCGTTTGTTGGGGCTATGGTCCTTCGGCGAGAGGCCAAGAAGGTAATTTCAAAATTGTTTGTAACGGCTCGTGACAGTCGTGACATAAACTGCACCTCATTTTCCAAGCTCTTGTGAGTAAAAAATGGTTATTATCCTCACTTTTCCATTGCTTGTGAAAATTATTTTAATGGCTTGAAAGAGAGTAAAACACTGCACCTCGTTTTCGTAGCATGTTTAGCTTATATTTCATATTTTGTCTAGTTTTTGCTAAGATTTGGCTCATTGTGTGGGATTTAAAATATTTTTTAGGTACTAGTTACGCAGGTTGATTCGGCGTTACTGGAGAGGCAGAACATCTGTAGTCTTCCTTTTTGTTATTTCTGTAACATGTATGTTTATATGTTTTCCTAGTGTTGGAACCGTGTAATGTAAGCTGACTGGCGATTATATACAATGCATGTATGTTTTATATTGAGAGTGTATTCTCGGGTTGGGTGTTATGTTTGGTTGTTTATGGGAATTTCACGTGGCCCAGAGATTGAGGCGTGACAATCGTGGTCACTTGAGCTATTGCTTGACTCGTTTGAATCTGAGTCGTCCCACGTAGTTGCTGTTATGGCTTTCTTTTTCTTCTTTGAGTCCTTTTTGAGTAAATGACATTCTAGACTGATGTGCCCAGTTTTGTTGTAGTTATAGCAAGTGAGTGGCTCTTTCTTGAAGTGTCGTTTGCTTGAATCTCCTTTGTCAGATTTTATACCTCAGAATTTTGTTGAAAACTTTTTCTCTGTTGAGAAATTTTCCAAATCTTCTTGTGATAAGAGCCATGCCATCATCATTGATCTCCTCATTCTCTTCATCACTTGAAGTCTCTTTTGAAGCTTTAAGAGCAATGGACTTCTTGACTTTGTTTTGTTCATTAGCTCTTTCATTTATCTTGAGCTCGTATGTCAGCAGTGACCCAATTAGCTCATCCAAGGTCATCACCCTTAGATTTCTTGCTTCAGAGATGGCTGTAACCTTTGCTTCCCAAATAAGTGGCAAGGCTTTGAGTACTTTCCTTAAAAGCTCATAAGATTGGTAAGTTTTTCTAAGTGCATTAAGAGAGTTAATAATGTGAGTAAAGCGAGTGTACATGCTAGATATAGTTTCATCATCATTCATCTTAAAGCTTTCATGCTAACTAATTAGTCAATCAATCCTAGAGTCTTTAACATTTTGTGTGCCTTCATATGTGATTTCTAACTTTTTCCATATTTCTTTTTCATTTTTACATGTCATTATGTGATTATATTCGTTAGCATCTAAAGCACAATACAAAGAATTCATAGTACTAGAATTTATTTGAAGTTGCTTCATATCATTTTCATTCATTTCTTTTTCTAGTTTAGGAACTTCTTTACCTTCCACATTTTTAGTAGGAGTGAAATTACCTTGGACGATCACTCTCCAAGCTCTCCAATCTATGGTTTGAATAAAAATTCTCATTCTTTGCTTCCAAGAAGTGTAGTTAACACCACAGAAGATTGGAGGTCATGTAGAGGATTGACCTTCACCAAACGAGGATATACTAATTCCTGCCATAAATCTTTTTTACAAAAACTTGTTAAGAATAATGTGATAGGCTCTGATACCAATTGATATTATATGTGCAATCCCAAGACAGGAGTGAATTAGATATTAGAAATTTGTTTAAATATTAAAATAAAAGTAAAGATTCTAATTCACTTATAAAAACTTTTTATTTGAAGATTAAAGTGCAAGTATATTTTAATTTGCTAATAAACAATATTCAAAACTTTTAGTTAGAAAATTTAAGCGCAAGTATAAATTTCAATTCACAAAACTCTTTGTTTGTAAAATGAAATCACGAGATTCAAAAACTGCTGGTTTGAAATTTAAAACACAAGTATGGATGAATGATTCAAGTATAGATTTCAAATGTGTGTGATGCAACAATAATATAATAATGAAAATAAAAAGTAAAGCAAGTTAGAAATACGACACTAAGATTTTTACAAGGTTCGGCGCAACGGCCTACGTTCTTGCCTCACACCAACTGCTATGAGGATTTCTCACTATTTCTCCTTCAATAGGCGGAGTAGCCTCTCTACTTAGTTTAGACGGAGTAGCCTCGCTTGAGAATGTCCCCTTCTCAAGTATTCCAATCTTTATAGGGAGATTAGTCTCTTTTGAAAAACACCATTCTCAAGTATAATGGAAGAACAAGAATGTGTACAAAGAAATGCTCCTACAATGAGCAGATGAGTACAAGAAATGAACAAACTTACTCACTTCTCAAAGAATATATCAATGAAGCTCTACGAGAAATCTAAAACCCCTTTCTCTCAAAAATTGATAGAAAAACTCAAGAGATTAAGCACAAATAGAGTGTATAAGAGAGAATGTTTGAGAGGCTTGTAGTGTGTAAAATAAGAGCTCAAAGGCTCTATTTATAGGCCTCAATTTTGGACTAGTCGTTAAGCTAAAAAGAGTAATGTCAAACTAGCCATTTTTGCCAAAAATTCAAATTTAAGCCTATTCAGTCGATTGGAACAGTACATTCGGTCGACTAGATTATCTTTCAGTCGACTAGACCTGAAGGTCAGTCGACTGGACTGCTTTGAATGTCACGCCCCAAACTCTGAGTCACATGAAAGCCCACGAACAACCACAAAAACAAACACCCAACACAAACAGATGAAAACCATAAGACCAAAACGAGGTTAAAACTTTTGTAAAAACGTACTACCAAGGGTTTATTTAATACAAAAAAGAAGCCTAAAAGCCAAGGTCACGGTCCCAAAGATCCAAACTTTGAAAACAAACAACAAAAATTTTGAAATCTGCCTAGACTACTCGATCGGTAAAATGACCGCTTAAGCGGTCCTCCCAAGGACACTGGATTTTGAACAAAACAGAAAAAAATAGAATGTTCACAGAGGCTGCCTGATAGACCGCTCGAGCGGTCCGCCGAGCAGTCAAGCTTAGGACCATCTTTTCAAAATAAAATTTTATATTTTTTCCAAACTCTTAAACATTTTTCCATCGTTTTGAAAGCTCACAAGGCAACCATGCCAAAGGAAACCCATCCAAACGAGGCTCCAAATCCTCCCTCGAGGCACAACATTTAAAAGAAAGGATAAAACCAAACAAAAACGAAAAATAACAACCAAGCCAAGGTCTCTCTCGAAAGCAATAAATCATGCGTACATCCATAAGAATTGCATATGCTTTACAACATGTTACATCCAAATATGAAACATATACAAAAGATATATAAACTACCTAACAAAGACAAAACATCAGTCTTATCATCAACCACCTCCGAGCACCTCAAGGTCAACCTACAGAACCATGTTCACCTGGAAAAGGTTTTATAATAAAATCCCACAACGTGAGCCAAAACTCAATAGAAACAGACTATATAAAGCCGTAAAGCAAGATATGCAATCACATAGCATAAAGACTCAAACACAGGATCCAAAAAGGGTTTTCCAACCTGAAAATCACAAGTTTTCCATCAGGCCAACAAGAGCCTCAAAACGGTTTTCTATCCTCAAAACCAAGCATTTCAAAATGCAGATAACATTTCACAGTTAAAGAAAATTGTAACTGAAACGTTATTTTCTCACTCGGATCACATAATCAAGGAAAGAGAAATGACTCCTATGTATTAACTCTGTCACAAAGGACAGAGGTAATAACTATAGACTCCTATCTATTACGTATCCCTGAATCATTTAAGACCTGTTAGGTAATGACAAGTTCTATACAGAATTACCACAACGTAACTGCTGACTTTATGGGTCCAAAACCCGAGGAACAAAAGCACCCGCCCCTTCTTTACGGGAATTACCCCGAAGGACAAAGGTATCTATTCTACGCACGTTTTTGGGCTTCCACCGAGGGCAACTCGTACCAAATACCCGCTATCTCGGTACATCTACAGAATTATTTAAAAACTAAATTGTAACTCGATTACAAAAATATTTCCACAATTATACATTAAACATGTATAAAGATCCATCCATCAACATGGAGATAAAACAACCTTAAAAACATGTTTTCCATTGTTTCATCAAAATGTTTAAAAGTTGAGACTCAATCCCAAGCGTTAGCTCCAAACCTCCGAAACACATTTTTTAAGATTTTTATAAATCCACCATTATCAAAACTACCCTTTGAAAACTAGATATCCACAAGTCATATCATGTAATAAATTAAGAAAAGAACAAAATATGCTTTTTACCAGAACAAAACAAAGTTCAAACATAAATATGACATTTAAAGTATTTTCAAGTAATTTCAACCGGTGAAAACGCATATAATTGCACATAGCACATTTAAAGACTACATAGTCTAGGATCCTACCTCAAAGAGTCACAAACTCAAAGCTTTACCAACCGGCAAAAACCCAAAGTCGACAAAACACGATTCCATTTGGATGGATGTGAAGCCCACGGCGAGTACATCAAGGATCCGCCCTCCAATCACCAATATCTGATCCCGAACACACCCAAAACCTAGAGAGAGGTAGAGCTTGTGGTCTAGGGTTTTAGGAGAGAGAAGAAAGATTACAAGATAAGCTTTGCATAAAATCTAAGCAATTTTGCCGCCTTTAAAATAGTCTACCCGAACGGACTGATCGAGCAGTCTTTTAACCGCTCGAGTGGTTCCCCATTCCACTGCACTGCTATCCCAACTTCAAACGATCATATCTCCTTCGTCTGAACTCTGAATAGGGTCATTCTTGTGCTCAAACTGAAGCTCCAGAAATATACTTTCCAATGATTCAAACCACATACCAGAATCTATTTTGTAGAAAGAGTTATGACCAAATTGGTAAAGGTATGTCACTTTCCTTCACATGCTTTTCACATATTTTTGTCTGGCCATCTCTTAGAACTTCATATTCTTCCCCGAACATATCTTTCACGCGTATCCAAGCTCAAAACACTCACCCACAACATCACCAAAGTCATGCTTTAACACCTACTCCCATCAACACTTAATTATTTTAAAATAAAATGAGTCGGGGTCTCAAACCTCTCCCCCTCTTAAAGGAATTTCATTCTCGAAATTCAACACTAAAACTCAAGCCAAACACCAGCCCATCACCCATCAACAACAACCTCTGATGCAAACCCACCAACACTATATAACAGCAGAAGAAGAAATGCCTCGACAGCTGAAACTTTAAAACCGTCAAACTGATACCAAGTATATATATCTTTGAAGAATTAACCTCCATATAGATTGCATGCACGGGAAAGTTCCCCTAACACTACTGTCCTCCATGAAACATCCATGAAACATCGACTCTACTCCAGCTCACATTGCCAAACCTTGAAACATAACCTTCGCTGAACATAAACCAATCCAGTGATAAACGCAAAATAAGAAGCCAATCCACCATGGAACTTGATTCCAAACACTCTCTACTCCAGGACATATAGAAACTATAACCCTTGTACTCACTGCCACAAGTCACCTGACCTCAATGGGTCACTCGACCATCTATGTCACGTAGACTTAACACCTCATAGGTCTCCGACGTCAAACCTAAACTCATAACTCATACCCCAATCCAAGGGATTCAAGGGATTGAATTCACAATAAAAGCATACTCGAACTCCAGACTTGTCCGTCAAATAACTAACCAAGACTTGCCTCTCACACTTAGTAATTTTTCTCTTATGCAGAACTCATTACTGCCCCTCCATTCCCAACCAAACAATCGCGTCGATCTGAATAGGCCACGCCAACTAAGGCTTCTCGAATATCGAATCTTCCTGACTCGTACCTTACCATACTCTCGAAACCACCATTTGATAAACGGTTATGCCAAAACACAACACTTACCACAGTTGATGATCACTCCTCGACTCTAAGAACTCTGAATAGTGCAAATCCCCAAACAAAACACAAACCCAGACTCACAAAAGTCTATCAAACACCCACCATGTGAATATCATAGCCGCACGGTTCCCAAAAAATTCCCACTCAGCCAAGAGCTAGAGCCACAACCATAATGACACAACCCAGAACAAGCTGTAAACAACGATTAACGATCCTTAGGTAACCATTGTAGAGAGGAACTCTGCGTCTCAGCACTTACTTCCTCGTCAAGAAGAACAAGCACAAGCACTCCAAGTCCACCAACTCAACCTCACAGGGAACACAACTCAACTGGTTCAACCATCATACAAGCCACACTGATTAGGTTACCATGACCGGCTATGTTCACCACACTCATACGTACTCTTTTACAATTTTCCACCGCGGGATAATACTAACCCTATCATGCGACTCTTTACAGTCCCCAACCGTAGGAGCAATCAGATCCCAAGTCATACACAGATACACTCAACATCCAAGAAAGCACGTAGCCATGAACTATACATTAAAACAATGAAGAACCAATCTTACAATCGTCCGATCACAATGATACAAGTCTCCGAGGCACAACCGAAAGGACCTCAACATGGGTATAAAATCCACAGAGATTTGTCTCAGAATATAACAAAATTTGAATCAATCAAGAACCCGGCATCTTTGCCCAACTGAGATGAAACAACTCGTACCAGATAACCGCCTACAAGAAAATGCTCTCTCAGTCTAGAGAAACGAATAGAGTCCAAAAGAAACCATGACCCAGCCTCAGCATATAGGGAGTACTCATCAACCCTTGGCCTCCAAAGAACCGTGTAAACCTTACCTTGAGGCCACATTGACCACAGTCAAACAGTTGCTGTCAATGTCGATCACGATACTCGGATTGTCTGCTACACCAAGCTCTCAGCTCCCAGATCTCATTCACACACATATGAATGCCATCAATCCACATACCTTATACAACATATCCCATAGGACTATGAGTTCATCACTAATCGTGCATGGAGACACGCGTCAACATTCCCCCATTACACCAAAACCACTCTTCACAAGGTTGCGCCTACTCACCTAACTCCTACTAGGCAAACCACAGCTACGTCACGGCTTCGAACCTTGTTTTTTTTTTTTGAACGGCTAAACTCACACACCCATTACATCCACACCTTGCTTCTAGCAAGGCTTAAACCCCCAACCTCCCATTTAGAGGCAAACGCCTATACCATTGAACCAAAGGTCACTTGGTCACTGCTGAACCTTGTTACTCCACACTTCGTTCCCATGGGGTAAACAACATACCCACCTCTGAACCAACGGTCGAACACAAACAACCTCCAGACATATCACACTCAGGATACGCTGTCTCAGCACTAAGCCAATCACATTATCGACCCTTCTACGGTCCTTTCAACCTTCATGCATCTAGCACGATTTCCAAACACAATCTCCTAATCACCTGGATATCAATAAAACCACGGGCCTACGTTCTCGTAGGAATCCCATAGAATAAATACTCATCGCATGTAAGAACCGTAACCTAAACCCTTACACATTCCAACATAACCGCGACACATGCTCATCCCAGCATATCGGCAACTCATACTCATCCCCATATCCTCGAGCTCACTCACTTAGAACTCAAGTCTCAAACATCAACAAGGTATACCATGTCCAAAGTCATCAGAACTACTCAAACTACCAACAACATCCTGCTAGGGAGGGACATCCCCCGAACCACTCACGTTCTGCTATCTCAGCATACACCTGGCCAAGGATTTCTACTCTCCCATCCATTATGTCCCTGCTTATACCTCATTCCGAGTACATGGCTCATGACATAGCATGGCTCACGACCTACTTAATTCACCACACGGCCAAAATCATGTACACCAAACCTTAACTGAAAGGGATTACCACTATCCACAAATCCAGTCATAACAACTGATTCCTAGAGTTTCTGCCACCCCATCGCCCCAACTCACAAGGCTATCCTTAACATGACTCCAACCTCCACTAGCATACTCTCAAGAGGAGTCAACTATCCAAGCCAAAGCCATCAACCATACTTTGACTATACTTGAACAAAACTCTGCTCATACTAACACTCGATGGTTTACCAACCACGGCCAACCTCACACGGCTAAACCCAACTCACTGACGAGTTCCACTGCACGCCAAGCAATCAACACTCAGCCTAAAACCTTTTCCTTTCAGCAACCAACTGCAACTGAGTCGCACATCCAAGACCTAAACCACGATCTCACCACCTCAACGGGTGTACAGGTTATATATAAAGAAAACATAAAAAATGACAACCTAAGGTCGATTTATCATGTTATTTCTAACACATACCATATAATTATGCTAACACATAGTCACAACGACTATACAAACACATCACACATACCGAGGAGAACTGACAAGAATGGCGTATCACTTTGGATAATCCACTTAGATTCCCTGCTAGAAATCACGTCAGCTAAATGCATTTCTAAATTGGCTCCCAAGTTTGTTAATCCAAATGCCCCAAAGAAAGACTAATCAATCCTAAGGTCTAACCTCCATACTCACATATACACGGCATCCACATGCTCAACAACTAACATGCTCATGTTTAAAGATAAACACAGGCAACCAAGCACACACATCCTCACAAGATGATGCACCCTCTTCCCACAGCTCATAGGTATTCGAACCCAGAGCTCTGATATCAAGTTGTCACGCCCCAAACTCTGGGTCACGCGAAAGCCCACGAACAACCACAAAAAATGCCCAACACAAACGGATGAAAATCATAAGGCTAAAACGAGGTTAAAACCTTTGAAAAAACGTACAATTGAGGGTTCATTTAATACCAAAAAGTAGCCTAAAAGCCAAGGTCACGGTCCCCAAGAGCTAAGATTTAAAAATAAACAACAAAAGTTTTGAAATCTGCCCAAAGCGCTCGATCGGTCAAAAGACCGCTCAAGCGGTCCTCCTAAGGACACTGGATTTTGAACAAAATAGAAAAAAATAGAATGTTTGCAGAGACTGCTCGATAGATAGCTCGAACGGTCCATCAGGCGGTCAGGCTCAGGACTAGCTTTTCAAAATACAATTTTTTTTCCAAACTCTTAAACATTTTTCCATCGTTTTGAAAGCTCACAAGGCAACCATGCCAAAGAAAACCCAGCCAAACGAGGCTCCAAATCCTCCCTCGAGGTGCAACATTTAAAAGAAAGGATATAACCAAACGAAAATAGAAAACAACAACCAACCCAAGGTCTCTCTTGAAAGCAATAAATCATGCATACACCCATAAGAATTACATATGCTTTAGAACATGTTACATCCAAACATGAAACATATACAAAAGGTATAAACTACCTAACAATGATAAAACATCAGTCTTGTCATCGCCACCTCTGGGCACCTCAAGGTCAACCTGTAGAATTACGTTCATCTGGAAAAGATTTTACAACAAAATCCCACAACGTGAGTCAAAGCCTAATAGAAATAGTCTATATAAAGCCGTAAAGAAGGATATATAATCGCATAGTATAAAGACTCAACCACAGGAGCCAAAAAGAGTTTTCCAACCTAAAAATCACAAGTTTTTCATTAGGCCAACACGTGCCTCGAAACGATTTTTCATTCTCAAAACCAAGCATTTCAACAATACAGACAACGTTTCACAGTTAAAGAAAATGGTAACCAAAATGTTATTTTTTCACTCGGATCACACAACTGAGGAAAGAGAAATAAATCATACGTACCGACTCCGTCACAAAGGACAAAGATAATAACTATAGACTCTAATCCATTACTTATCCCTGAATCATTTAAGACCTGTTAAGTAATGACAAGTTCTATACGGAATTACCACAATGTAACTGCTGACTTTACGGGCCTAAAACTCGAGGGACAAAAGCCCTCACCCCTTCTTTACGAGAATTATCCCGAAGGACAAAGGTACCTACTCTGCACACGTTTTTGGACTTTCACCGAGAGCAACTCGTGCCAAATACACGCTATCCCAATATATCTACAGAATCATTTAAAAACCAAATCGTAACGCGATTACAAAAATATTTTCACAATTATACATTAAACATGTATAAAGATCCATCCATTCCCATGGAGATCAAATAACCTTAAAAACATGTTTTCCACCGTTTCATCAAAACGTTTAAAAGTTGAGACTCAACCCCGAGGGTTAGCTCCAAACCTCCAAAACACGTTTTTTAAGATTTTCATAAATCAACCATTTTCAAAACCACCCTTTAAAAACCAGATATCCACAAGTCATATCATCTAATAAACCAAGAAAAGCACAAAATATGCTTTTTACCTGAACAAAACAAGGTTTAAACATAAATATGACATTTAAAGCATTTTTAAGCAATTTTAATCGGTAAAAACGTATATAATCGCTCATAGCACCCTTTAAAGACAACATAGTCTAGGATCCTACCTCAAAGAGTCACAAACTCAAAGCTTTACCAACCGAAAAAAACCCAAAGTCACTGAAACACGATTCCATTCGAATGGATGTGAAGCCCACGGTGAGTATATCAAGGATCCGCCCTCCAATCACCAAGATCTGAGCCCGAACACACCCAAAACCTAGAGAGAAGGAAAGCTTGTGGTCTAGGATTTTAGGAGAGAGAGAAGAAAGCTTACAAGATAAGCTTTGCTCAAAATCCAAGCAATTCTGCCGCCTTTAAAATAGTCTGCCCGAACAGAGCGATCGAGTAGTCTTTTTATCGCTCAAACAGTTTCCTATTCCACTACACTACTGTCTCAACTTCAAATGATCATATATCCTTCGTCCAAACTCCGAATATGGTCATTCTTGTACTCAAACTGAAGCCCTGGAAGTTTACTTTCCAATTGTTCAAAGCTCATACCAGAATCTATTTTGTACAAAGAGTTATGACCAAATTGGTAAAGGTATGTCACTTTCCTTCACATGATTTTCACATATTTTTGTCCGGACATCTCTTAGAACTTCATATTCTTCTCCAAACATATCTTTCACGTGTATTCAAGGTCAAAACACTCACCCACAACATCACCAAGGTCATGCTTTAACTCCTACTCCCATCAACACTTAATTATTTTAAAGTAAAACGAGCCGGGGTCTCACATTGAATCTAAAATCTTGTTTGGCAGACCTGTGTAGTCGACCGTGATGCAAAGCATTAGTCGACTGGACTGTTAAAAATCCAGAATATTGATTTTTTAAACATTTTGATCACTTATTGTTTTGAAAAATATTTTTAGGGTATTTTAGGAATCCTATATGCTTCAAAAGATATATCCATGAGACATGTGAATTTACATAGGTCCTAACTTTTAGTATAAACAAAATTCAACTTATAGTCTTCAACTTTGCATTGCTTCAAAATCTCGTAACCAAAGGGTTTGTCTTGAAATTTACTTCATGTCTTTCACTTGTCTATTTGATTGTGCTAACCATTTATTTCCTGTAAACAATCTCAATTTACACAATTAGATGCTTAGGTTTATTATTAGCAAATTAGTCGTTGAAGCCTTGTTAGGCCAACACTGTTCACTGTTCACTGCTCTATCGCTACTCATTGTTTACTGCTCTATCACTATTCACTGCTCTGTCACTGGTCACTATTTACTGATATGTTCACTATTCACTACCTACTGTTTACTAATTTGTTCACTATTTTAACTTTATTATGTCCCCATTTTTTGATTGGATATCTTCTTATCCCTACAAATCCAGTGGGATGTTTAGCGAGAGATGGAGGATAGAACTGGCATTGATCTTATGCACAGTTGTGGCACCTCTGAGTTGCAGGTTCTTCTAGAGGGCTCTTTCTGCTGAGAGTGGTACCTAGGAGAGAGGGTCGTTCGGCAATCCCTCAGCCTCAATCATTTTCAGATCTTAGTGCCTCATCCAGCTTTCATGCGTTAAATAGGCACTATGAGGAGCCCTGACATTATGCTGGAGGTGGTTGGCGTCTATGCATCTAGTCTATTAGAGCTCGCAGGAAACTACACGACCAGGGTGAGAGGGCGTCTTATAAGGCTGATGGGCCTTTGACCCATTACTATAATAGTCCCTCAAGCTAGCGGAGGTATGAGGAGAGTGAGAGTAGCAGAGGTAGCAGCTGTGTTGGATGCGGGAGCTGGAGCTACAAGAGCTATGGCTCCAAGAGTAGAAAGAGTAGGAGCTGGGGTTACCAGAGTGGGACGGGCAAACGTGAAGAGTAGAAAGAGTAGGACGGGCAAACGCCGAAACGGGCTCCAGATAAAAATTTTGACGAAGAATGATCCAAAGAAAACCCATGCAATCAAAGTTAATTTAGAAGAATACCTTTTGTCGATCGATTCTTCAACCACAATTTGATTCTGAGTTGAAGATCCGGTCAGATCGTCTACCGTATTCCCTTATGCGGTCCTCGAACGTAGTGTGGGCTAAGACCCTCCGAGAACTCGTACCGGCAGAACCCCGATATATTTAAGTCTTGAAAGAAAAAAATAATATCTCAATAATAATGATCTGAAAAGTCATCAAATACTGGTTCAGCATACCCGCATATATATAAGGCTACAGCAGGAACCTTGGGAGTAATTATGAGTTAGACTTCTAGTGGAATACAGACACCTACAAGAGGTTTCTGCAATTATGGAAAGACATGCAGCGATTTCTGTAATTTTTATGAAATACCAAATTACAGTTAATACCACTAAAGAACTATAATTGCACTCTAACCAATAATCTCAAGACCTTCGTGCATTGAGCTCCTATTATTAAATGGTTACCATTTCTCTCCACGTTAAGATTCTCGATACCCGCCAATTAAATTTAATTACTGATAATTTAATTTAATTGGTATCTTGATATTTCTTAAGCCCTTCCGCTTAACTTATTTGACCACCGAATAATCAAATTCAACTGTAGGGTTTAATCCGGTCAAAACTTATAAACATCCTTAAGAAGGTATTGTCATTCCCGATATTTTGGGACGTGAATTCCGTCAATAATTAATATTTATCATATAAATAATACCACTATCTAACTCACTAGGAATATAGACCCATATAAGATCGCACTCTCTAATAAATCAAAACAACGAATATTAAATATATGCAAATCAATAATT
>JAOTRH010084791.1:0-16932 GCA_034768845.1 Heliamphora exappendiculata | reverse complement strand
TATTAGAGAGAGAGATTGGGGGAAGGGGGAAGAGAGAGAGAGAGAGAGAGAGAGAGAGAGAGAGAGAGAGGGAGTTCGTGTGGTTGGGTGGTGGGGGAGAGAGAAATAGATTTATTATTATATATATTTTATAAAATAAATTTTTTTATAAAAATTTTGATAATATAATTTTATTTAATTTATAAAAATTTTATTATTTAATTTATAAAAATTAAATTTATAATTATTTATTTATTTACTTTAATTAGTCTTATTTTTATTATTATTATTATTTTTTTTTGAAGTATGAGATAGAGAAGAGAAACAGAGAGATTGGGGTGTGGGGAAAGAGAAGAGAGAGATAAATTGGGCGGAAAGAGAAGAGAGAGATTGAGAAAATGGCTTTTTTGTTCTTTAAATTTTTTTATTATGCCGTTTAAAAGTAATTAATGTTAAGATGTGTCAATGTAATTATTTTAAACGTGTAAATTTAACTGTATTTAATTTAAATTTTAAAAAAGATTAATGTAATTTACTAAAAAAAAAAAAAGAAAAAAAAAGAAAATAGCTAGTAAAGTTAAAAGGGGAAAAAATAAGAAAATTAAGAGAAAAGGTGAATCAAAGGGGAAATAGTAGTCGCACTCTAATTCGGATATTCTCCTTGGGTTAGTCTCTAACAGGCCGTTTGGTTTTGGTGATTTAGAGAGAAAAAAACGAAATTTTTTCCTCTATTATCACTTATTTAATTTATTAAAGAGAAAAGAAATTAAAAAAATTAAAAAAAAATAGAAGAAAAAAATTATTTTCTTAAATTCTATTTTTCACATCTTTTTAAATTAAAAAAATTAAAAAAAAAAAAAGAATATAAATGATTAGTTATTTTTCATAATGCCTAAAATATCAATCTAAAAATAAAAGAAAAAGAACTCTTGCCTTCACTAATAAAAAGATTACTTCTGTTAAATATCTACTATAATTTTTTTTTCTCTTATATAATGTATTCAAAATCAAATGTGTTTTAAAATTGAAAACTAGTTCTTAAATTGGTTTACTATTTTCATTCCTCAATACATATTGATATTGCCTCTTCCTAAAAGTTACGTTTCAAATCGGAAGCTCACGAATTTCTCGCCGTGTTCTTGAAAAAAAGCTTCTTGCTTTTCTTGAATTCCCTCCCTTTCCTCCCTCAAATCTCGATTTTCATCTCCTTCCCTGTCGGTGCTCAACTGGAGCTTCAACAATGGCGGCCGAGAACAACCATCCATACAACAAGTCCAAAGAGGTGTCGGCAATGATAAAGCAAGGCTTCATCTCCGACCATTTTCTCCTTCATCAATCGCGGTCCTAAATCTCTGTCGCTAGGGTTTCTCTCTCTCCTCCGCCCTCCTTCTCCTCCAAATCACCCCCGCGACCCGTCTCACTCGGCGGAGCCCGACTCTGTTCGAGATGATATCGGAGGAGCAGATCCGCGAGACGAAGTAGTCCGTCGAGGCTCGGCACAAGCTGCACGAGAGGGTTTCTAGGGTTCTAGAGACGGCGCTGTTTTGGAACCCGTGAAATTGTGGTGGGTTCGGGGATATGAAGCTCACAATCGCCGGGCGTGACGGGTTTAGGGTTTTGATGGATGTGCGTAGACGGGTGCTGGTCGATCAGAGCCATTTTTTCGCTTAGAAATTGCGGTGGAACGATGGGGCAGCAGCGGTTGGGGTATCGCACTCGGTGGAGATTTGCGACTGTGACGGTGTGGAGGTGTATGTGAGACTCTGGTGTTGATGTACTGTGATGATTTGATGAGAAAAAGGTTGATTGGCGAGGAGGTGTCTAAGGTCTTGGGCTTGTTGAAGGTATTTTGTTATGCCTCTGCTTTATTTTTGTTCTTCAGTTGTTTTGAGAAACGCAGTTGGGTTTGATTAGGATTGTTATTGGGAAATGTTCATTTATAACTTCGAGTAAAAAAAAATTAGAAAAATTATTGCTTAATTGAGTGGGTAAAAATTATAAAAAACAATCTTCGGTTAACGGCGTGAACTTGAGAAGACTGACGAAAGATGTCAGTATCATTTTAAATATCTAAAAAAAGGGCTTTGTATTTATCAAATAGCTCAGAGGTGGTAAATTTAATTTACCCAACGCTTTTCTTCTTTATACCTATGTAGTACAGTGGTGTTGAATGATATATATATGTCGGAAATTTAGCCCTAACTTGGTCCTAAAAATTTCTATTCAGTTATTCAGTATGATTCTTTTCAATTGGTTAATTATCACCACACTTTTAGGTTTCGTTTGTTTCGATATAAAATATTTTTAGGTAAAATATTTTACTTAATTTTTACTATTTGACTGATAATACATATGTAAAATATATTTTTTTAATAAAATATTTTACTTCATTAAACCAAATTTCACTTACAAAAAATTAACTTGTAAATTAATTTTAGAATGCACATTCGGAACTTTTACCCAATCCTCACCGCCTTTGGTCATTCTCATAGCAAATAAGAATGAGGAAATGATAAGCAAATCCTTTCTACATGAATCTTTCCGAAATCCTTTTAGAATTCTTTACTCGAATTCTTACCGCATTTGGTCACTCTCATATCTCATTCTCATTTTTTAAATTTTAACTAAATACCAAAAAATACAAGTAAAAATAAAAATAAATTTTCATGTAAAATATTTTTCAAAAAAATATTTTACGTCGAAACAAACAGAGTTTTAGTGTTTTTAATAATTTTCCAATTATACAATATTTTAGTACCATTTCCATTTAAGAAGCCAAAAATTATTAAGCAAATACTAAAAGCATGCAATTGTTATTTCCTCGTACTGTAGAAATCTCAGGCAAATTGCAAACTGTAGTTACCTTATTCATGTGGTAGGTCTCTTTGTGAACCAATTTTAAAGAAAACAAACAATGAATTCTTCCAATAACATTCCAACCATAATGTTCTATGCACCCACTCACAGTTTTCATAAAGTCAAATTATAAACTCTACTCCTTAGTCCTTCCATTCCAGAATCTTATTTCTTTTTATAGAAAATTAGTGAATAGTTCAATTTATAAACCGTTTACTGTTTTTCATCCAGTATAAGATTTTTTAACGAGCAAAGTACATTCGCATAAAAATTCTAACGCGCAAAGTCCTGTTGGGACAAAAATACCCTAGAACAGATAAATTTATCTGTGCCTTTTCAAAACATATATAAAGAATAAATAATTATTTGTCTTTTATTAAAAGTACATGTAAAGAACACAAATAAATTTATCTGTGTCTTGTCAAAATATGTATAAAGACAAATAAATTTATCTGTGTCTTGTCAAAACATTGTCAAAACATGTATAAAGACAGATAAATTTATCTGTGCCTTTTCAAAACATGTATAAAGAATACAAATAAATTTATATGTTTGCATTATCTGTGTTCATATGCAAATAGATAAATTTATCTATATGTAGATAAATTTATCTATATGCATATAGATAAATTTATCTGTTTGTATTATTTGTGTTCATATGTCTAACAGATAAATTTATCTGTTTGCATATTAAACAGATGAATATCAAATAGATAAATTTATCTGTTTGTTATGCATAACAGATAAGTTTATCTGTTTAGAGGTTATTTTCGAGAAAAATCGCGCAATTGGACCTTGCGTGTTAAAATTTTTGTTGATGGACCTTGTGCATTACAACTTATTTTTTGGGACATTTGATTGAAAGCCCCTTCTTTTTTTGCTCACTCCCCCCCCCCCCCCGCGTGGGAAAACCAATTATCCATATAATAGTATGAAACAAACTATGTATTCATTTGAATTTTATGGAAAGGGATATTTCATGCCTTGATAACGAAGCAGTAAAACCCAACGATATAGATTGGATGGAAATCCAAATTATAGAAGTCAAATTGAAACCGAATAAAAAATAATTGGAGGAAGTCAAACTTTATTTAAAATTGACACCGAAGCGTTTCGTTTCCTTGTAAAAGATGGAAGTAAAAGAGCGTTTTAAGAATCCTCCAAATAAGTCAATTTAAGCTTAAAAGGATGCCCCAAAGAAACCAAACAAAACCCCTTTCTAAACAAACTTTCCAAAGAAATCAACCCAGTGGGGTTCGCTCGAGTAGACCCAACACCGCTTGAGCGGTGAACTGGCCAAGAGCAATTAAGGGAAAAAGTTGAAAATTTTTTTAAGTGTTGAAAAAACACTAGATTTTCTCATACTTTGAACATGGTTTTCAATAGACAAAAATCTGAAGTTAGAACATTCGTTTAACATTGAAATAACTCCAAACTTCTCAAAAACTTGAAATCCTAACATTTTAAAACATAGAATTTTATACAAAAACTAAGGATAAAACCCGAAACAATAACTCGACGTCCTCACATGCATACAGTTCATGGGTGCATAGCCTTAGAGTCTTACAAAATGGATTTTTACCAATCCAAATACATCCTTCAAATGTAGCAAAAGAATTACAATTACAATAATCAATTTTCAAAAGATTCTTCCAAAGAACATGTAATTCTTTCCAAAACAACCCAATAAGGTTTTTACTACGGTCCGCCTTACTCGGCGACTTGCTTCCCATTATCACTTGAAATTGTTTATACAACATGAGTCGAGACTCGTAGGAAATAGACTAAAGATGAATAAATGCATGACGTGCGAGAATGATTATGTGAAATGCACAACAATGTTTCATCCAAAATCGATTCTGTTTTTAAACAAATTCTCATTCACATAACCAGGTTTTCACATACAAACCATAGTTTTAGCCTTCTATTTCTTTATCATTTTCAAACCATTTCAAGGCATTCATATCCCAATTACATCCAACATTTCAACAATTTCAAAGATTTCCATACTTCCAATTACTCCCAGCCGTTTAACCAAGGTGTTGCAAACCCAATTCAATTTTTGATTTAATTAAGTATCAAACTCGGACGATGTCTATAGACCTAGGCGTAGTTATCCCAATCGGGCCATGCGAGGCCCAATAGATAAATATCCATTCTATAGCCCGATGTGGAGAGCACACATTTTCAGTTTCTTTTGGAAATATCGATGAGTGGGTTGCCCAAAGTATTCTTTTACGGGAGTTAACCCGATGGAAAGGCCTATCCACACATGCGCAAGTTTTCAGTCTTTCACCGAGTAGCTACTCAAGGCCAACCTTAATTATCCAATCAATTCATACGGTACTTTAATTAGATCATTCACATTAATACTCACACAAGTCCAACCGTCAAACCCGGTTCCTCTCGTCAAACCCAACACAATTAAGATTAAAATCTTCGACAATCACCAATTTTCTCATGCTTATCATATCCGGGTTAAATTAGTTCAAAACTCCTAACCAATCATCTCATGGTTTTCATATTTCATTAAAACTCATATGATTTATACATGAATAAGTTAACATAACTTTCAATTTATCAAAAATCACATCAAATTCATCATTTGAGTTCACCAACCCAAAAAGCTCAAAATGTTGTTAAAGGTTTAACACAACCAAACCCTAACTTTTCATTTAACAAATTAATGTGTCTCCAACAACAACAACAACAACAACAACAACATGGTAGATTTAACATAAATCACACTTAAACCCGAGATTAATCATGTTTCAACATCAAACCCCAACCTATAGTTTCAAAAACATAGTTTTTCATGCTTTATTGTAAATACAACAAAATATACAACTCATATACATCTAATGATCAAGATTAGTCTTAGATCCTACCTCTTAGATGATCAAACCACAAGGGACAAAGCTGTAGCAAGCTCCAACGATGCAAACCACCAATCGTTACGTGAAAAGGGAGCTTCCAACGTGTAGATCAATCTCCCAACGGTGTATAAAACATATATGGTTAGCTCAACCCACGGCTTAAAGTCTCTCTGCTGATATACCGCTCGAGCGGACCCACGATCGCTCGAGTGGTCCCCCGCTATAGCTAGCCCGAAGAAATAAAACATATATGGTTCAAATTTTAATCTAAACACCTCAAAACTCTTCCAAACAACTCACAATAATTGTTCTCATGCACTATCATGCATACAATTATTATCATCAAGCATTATCACGATCAAATTTTAATTCTTTCACAAAATTAAACACTTTCCATTTTCTACCGAAAGTCTCATAACAAGTTTTAATTAATTATCAAAATAAAAAGGTACTGGATCCCTACAAGATAAACAAATAAGGGGTCAAAACATGACAAGTCAAGATGCAAAATGGTAAAAAATGAAGTATTTGGTAGGGTACAAGTCGCGGCACACATCACTTCTTAATTTTTTGATTTGGTTGAAGAGTGGCATGGGATGAACATAATGACTAGTGCGATTTTGAGAATAAGTTTTTAAATAAATGTGCTCCAGTCATATGGCTACTTGTTATGGTAATTGGTGATTTTTGTTGAACAAAACTACCGAACTTTGGGGGTTTTTAAGAGTGTTTTTCATTGAGAGTTATAATGTTATAGATTGTGGACTTTCAACATATTCAGACATAGAAGTCTTCAATCTCATCACTTCAATTCCATTAGATATACGACTATTGTGCCTTGCACTTTTACGTCACACTATATTTTCTCTATAGGCACAAGCCTCTAGGATTTAATTGAATTAATGATGTTTGATATTTATAAAATGAGGTTTGCTAGTCAGTGCTTGACTTCAGCGAGATAGCGCTAGACGTGTAACGTCAGCCGGACAACTCTATTAGTTCACTATACAACGTTGAACATGTGATATGCGCTAGACATCACTTGTCACGCCCCAAACTCTGGGTCACGTGAAACACCCACAAACACCAAACATAAAACCCAACCCGAGAATACATTCTCAATATAAAATATACATGCATTGTATATAACCGCCAAAAGGCTTACATTACACGGCACCAACACAAAAAAAAAACATGTTACAGCATACATGTTTAAAACTAGTAAAAAGGAAGACTACAACACTTCCACCTCTCCAGCAATTCCGGATCAACTTGCATGACCGGTACCTGAAAAATATTTTAAATCTCACACCGTGAGCTAAAGTTTAGTAGATATTAGACAACACATGCAATATAAGCTAAACATGCTAGGAAAACGAGGTGCCGTTTTAGATTATCTTTCAAGCCTTTAAAACAATTTTCACAAGCAATGGGAAAGCGAGGATACAAACCATCTTTTGACTCACTCACAGAAGCCTTGAAAACAATTTGAAAACGGTTTTTAGATCGCGATTCGCACGAGTGTCAAAAACAATTTAAAAATTGGTATATCCGTCCCATAATGCAGTTCATGCAATCCATGTAATTTCTAGGGCTGAACCCGTGGGACCGCAGCCTCGTCAATGCATTCTTCTCGGCCTCACGCCGATGGACCGTAGCCCCACTGAATACCTCTTCTCGGCCTCACGCTGAGGGACCGTAGCCCCAACGCTTCTTCTCGTCCTCTCGCCGAAGGACCATAGTCCCAACGTAATTTGCTCGGCCTCTCGCCGAAGGATCGTAACCCTAACGCAATCTGCTCGGCCTCTCGCTGAAGGATCATAACCCCAATGCATATATCTTCTCGGCCTCACGCCGAGGGACCGTAGCCCCACCGAATATTCCGCCAACCAAGGCTAACGTTCACAGAACCACATGTTCATCTATCCCATTCCATACACCTATGCATAACCTAACCAGGATTTAAATGCATAAAACCACGTACTATCTCTACGTTTCACAAATCACGTTACATGCTACACACGCGACTTACACAACGCTTGCAACCCATGCAACATGCACTACATGCATCCATTCCTCATATTCTACATAACCATGCCTATAAAACCTTTGAGTTTTAAAGCATGCAACCACGATACACGTAACGATACCAAAACTATGTAATCTACTTACATAATCCGTACATAGATAAACAGTTATAAATGTACATAACCATGTATAACAATACATCATGACGCCACCCGCCATATAACCCAATATCCACTCATAGGGACAACCATCAACTCACAGAACCAAGTCTAACCCGAAGGTCAACGCTAAGCCCCACAAACCACGAGGTCATAAAACACCACCTTTTACCCAAAGGTACCATGTGCCCAAACACGCTCCATACCCAATCACGACACACACAACCGTGCCCCAACAACCCACATCTAGCCATGCACGTCATCCCCGAGGACGGCACCTAAACAACCACCCGAAGTCAGGACACAACTCCCGAAGTCACCACAACCAACCGAACCCCGAAAAGAATCCAACAGTATTTCAGTTGACTAATCCCATAATTAATCAACTGAATACCATAGGAAACCAATCGAAAACCAAAGATCCAACCACCAACACATCATAACCCAGACCAACACACGGCCAACACGAACCCACACAGGCCCAACAAGGCCAAAAGAAACCCCTAAGTCCCCAACACGACCAAAGAAAAAGGGTTCAACACAACCAGCAAAAGTGTCGACACAAGCAGAAAATGTGTCAACACAAACAATAAATGTGTCGATACAAACAGAAAATGTGTCAACACCAACAGCGGAAGTGTCGACACAAATAGCAGAGGTGTCGACACAAAAGAACCGAGAGTTTAGGCAACATATGAAGAGAGAAAAAGTGTCGACACCAGCAGAAAAGTGTCGACATTAGCGACAAAAAGTGTCGACACCAGCAGAAAATATGTCCACACAAACGAAGAAAATTTAGATTTTTAAACCAGGGAACTGGGTGACAGTGGAAAGCAAACCCTAGCTACGGAATGAGCTTCTCAACCCCAAATAACCATCCAAACACCCCTTTAACAACCCATAGGCATACACAAGCCCAAAACTACCACAAAATCTCGAGAGAAACTCTTGAAACCCGATTCCATCCAACCGAAAACACCCAAAACGATTTAAAACCAAAACCTAACTTATAAACCGATTTTTCATGCATTTTTAAACGGTAAAAACACACACGATTAAACGTAGCACCCTTATAAGATATGAGAGTCTAGGATCCTACCACGATGAGTTAAAAACTCGACGCCTCGAACCACGTGCAAAAACGAACTTCACCAAAATAGAATTCCGTCCAGATTAACGCGTAGCCCGCCGCGAGGAGACTAAGGATCTGCTATTTGAAGGTCGAAAACCGAGCCCTGGGCCCCCGAGAATCTCTAGAAAAGGCAGAGTTTTTGGTTTGGAAAAAAAAAACTTAGCCACAAAGTTATGAAAATATATTTTTCAAAATATCTAAAGCTAGATATTTTATAGGCCACGAAAATATCCTTTTTTTTTTTGAAATCGCACCGTAACGCCCAACGACTCCGGAAACCAACCCCGCATGCATATCTAACCCCGATCATGCATCAAAACGCATTTAAACATGCTAAGGCAAAAACGTTAAACGCGCATCGCAAAAATGCCGAAAAAAACAGGTCAGGGTCTCACAACTCAACTCCCCTTAAAGGAATTTTGCCCCCAAAATTCACCACAAGGTAAAAAGAAAACAAACCCTTCGATCACAATCGACATAGGTACACGAGATAGTTAGCCAAACCACTCCTAGGATATAGTCAAACAAGGTCAGGTATCCTAAAAAATGGCCAACTATCTCAAAGACTCGGGATCTATAACTCACTCCAACCTCACATCCTCACAAACCACTGCCTCAACACAGCACACCACCCGCGAAATCCATCACCAACTCCCAAACAGATGCAACAAGGAACTAGCCAAAGGCCTGCATACTCAGAAAGTACCTCTGCTCGCTGAAGGCATATCTGCATTATCTAGCACAACTGGCACCCTAGAAGAACTAGGAGCTATAAGTGCATACGCTTGGGGCAATGTAGCCCTGGCCTGTCCACCATGACTCGGCGCTGTCGGCTGTCGTACCGACTGAACTGATGTACTCCCACCAGCCCATCCGGGAAGTCTGAACCGCAGGATACTGCTGTCGCTTCTGCACATACAATCCTCCCGATTTTTGGTGCTCCGTCTTTACCTGCTGACAGGTAAGTCACCGAGAAATAAACTGAAGCACGCCCAAAGGTTAGCTCCAAACCTCCAAAACACATTTTCACAACTTCCACAAAATTCCTCGTTTTCAAACCTTCTTTCTTTTGAAAACTACGGGCAAACATCCCATCCTAGAACCCTACGGGCTCATAGAACTCACTCCGATCTCAAAACTCTTATTCTCACACAAAGGAAGAAAATGGTCAACACCAATAGAAATAGTGTCGACGCAAACAGCGGAGGTGTCGTCACAAACAGAAAAGGTGTCAACACAAACAGCGGAGGTGTCGACACAAACAAAAATGTGTCAACACAAACAACGGAGGTGTTGACACAAATAACAACAGAATACTCAACTCCAATAGAAGGAAAATTGTGTCGACACAAACAGAAAATGTGTCGACACCAACAACAAAAGGTGTCGACACAAACAGAAAATGGTGTCGACACAAAAGAACTGAGAGTTCACTGCAACAGCCACTGAAGCGTGCTCAACACCCCAGAAGGAAAATGTGTCGACCCTAACAGAAATTTGTGTCGACAAAAAAACCCAAAATTCCCAAATTTCAAAATAAGCTATAGGCGATGATGAAAATCAAACCTAAGCTAGTGAAATGACTTCTCAGCTCCAAATTAAATCAACCAAACACTCCTTTAACAACCCACGGGCATACATAAACCCAAAACAGCAAGCATACACCGAAAGGAAAGCCTCAAAACCCTTTTCCTCCGACCGAAATCCACCCAAAAGCGATTTTTAAACCAAAAATCCAACCTTTGAAACATAAATCACTTTTCATGCATTTTTAAATGGTAGAAACACGTATGATTACACGTAGTACCCTCTAACAGTTATACAGTCTAGGATCCTACCTCGGTAAGTTAAAAACTCAACGTCTCGATCCACGTGCAAAACTGAACTTTGCTGGAATGAAATTTTGTCCGGATGAAAGCGTAGACCTCCGCGCCAATAACAAGGATCGACAGTTGGTTTGTCAAAAATCAAACCCTAGACCCCCGAGAAGTTAGAGAGAAGGTAGAGATTTTGATTTAAGAAAAAGAAACATAGCCTCCAAGTTTGCAAAATATCTCTACAAATATCTAAAGGCTAGATGTTTATAGGTCAAGAAAAATATCTTTTTCAAAAATATCATTTTTTTTGAATTTTTTTAAATTTCGCACAGGAACTCCCTACAATCCCGGGAACCAACCCCGCATGCTTATTTCAACTCAAATATGCATCAAAACGTATAAATCATAAATCGTAGAAATATATATGCAAAAACACGTCAAACATATATAAATCTCAAAAAGAAACGGGTCCGGGTCTTACAAAAACCTCAATCTAGGCTTTCTCTTCATTTCTCACATGTTCCTCTCCCATGGTAAGAAAAATTCATCTCTACGACACGGGATGTACCTGACTAAAGTGTTTCGACACTTTAAGGTCAATATTTATGAGGAAAAGGCCATTGTCTTTTCTAAACATAATCTTTATGGGAAGTCCTCCCTAAAGCACATGCAAATTGCATGTGTGGATGGTACTTGGACCACCATTCGCAAAGGTACCCCCGCATCTGTCAAAACTCCTCCTCCTCCTCCTCGTGATGTATCCTCCATTCCCATTGATCTTGACTCACCACCAGCCAGACCTGATCTGAGTGGACCCTTTGATACTCCTAGTCCATCTCACACTGCTACTTCTCACACCACATCCACCCCTGTTCCCCCCGTTGCATCCTTATCATCACGCATTCCTGTTCAAGTCGACAACTCTGAAATCCTTTCATCAATCAACTCATTGTCTTCAAAAATCACTCTCTTCCAGGCCAAAGTTGATTCTGATTTCTTTGATTTGCATCATACCTTCTATTCCCTCTCTAAGAAAGTAAAACACCTTGATAAAACAAATCAGAGTCTCAGACGTGACGTAGAGAATGCCACTGATGCTGGGAGGGCCCTTTGTAAAACCATGGATCAAAACATTACATTCATTGTAAATTGCAACAAGGCCATTCTACATCAAGTGCGCAAAGAATACGATCAAGGCATCGTCACAGCCATCCATGCAAATACTTAGAAGGTGGAAGAACACCTCTAATGGATCAAGGAAGCTTGGGCTAAGCAGTTTAAGCCCAAAGAAACCAAAGAAGAAAAGGCTGCACGCCTTAAAAGGGAAGCTGACCTGACTTTGGCAGCAAGATGGGAGGCCCTTGCAGCGGGTGAAGCAAAAGATGAACGAGCATGTGCGGCTAAAGAACGAGCTTCTGCCAGCAAGGAGAAGGCCAAGGTGAAGAGGGACTTCAAACACTTTATGGATGACTAATAGTTTTTTTTTATAATTACAAAAAGGGAGAAAAAAAGGGGAGGAAGTAGAAAAGTGAAGTGGAGTTTCACATTTTTATTAATGAAAGTTGAAGTTTCAAATATTACTTTTTAGTTCTTATGAATGTGAAAATGTAAAGTTTTAACATACATTTTTTTTGGTTGGTTGAATAGTTGATGTTTGTTAAACTTGGATGTTTGAACATTTTTTTTTTGGATGAATGGTTTGAATGTTGTTGAATGATGGTTTAAAACTCTTGGATGTTGTTTTAAAATCTTTGGATGGTTGAACATATTTGGAATGAATGCTTACATCTTTATACATATATGTGATCTGTTCATTGAATGGATATGATATAATTTTGTTGATATGAGTTTGGATGAATCATTTTGCACATAATTCACTGTTTTGCACAAATTATAATAAATTCAAAATGCTATTTAATCATTTGTTGCAAATCATGCTAAACACCATATGTTTTCATTCTGATGTATGCATAGCCTCTATAATTATTTTTATTGTTTAAGACATATCGATAAGGGGAGAACTCTTGTTGAAAAATATGTTAAATTGTTCTCTAGAAAATGTAAATATGGTTGTAATCATCTAAAAATGGGAGATTGTTAGCCCAAGAGCTTTTTATTTTAATTTTGATGATTTTTATAATTCATTTTCTAAAAATAATTGATTTTAAATGGATAATATTTTATATTTTCAAAATAAAAGTGTTAACACATTTTGAACAATCAAAGTTGACACCTTAATAACAAAGGATTGACTTATATCTCAAAAAGGTTCAAACATTTAAGTATTCTTGAATAAGAATATTTCGTGTTGATTTTAATTAAAAATTAAGTCAAATACTTTTAAGGCAAAGTATACTTGAAGTATATCAAGTTTGTCAACACTCATTGATCAAGTGGTTTAACACTCTAGCTGTTTTATAAGTTGATTTTCAGGTGTCAAAACGTTAGTATCGATACAAACCAGTTTTGTGTCAACACAAAAGTGCCGAAGTGCCCAGGACTCATTTTGAGTCGACACAAATCAATTTTGTGTCGACACAAAAGTGATCCTCACTTTTGGTTTTCGGAAGTTTGGGTCGACACAAATGAAAATTGTGTCGATACAAAACAACCGAGACCTCATGTAGATTTTTGGTGTTGACCCCAAGACAAGTTGTGTCGACCCAAAAGTCCCGATCCTGCCTGTAAAATTTTGGTGTCGACCCCAAGAGCAAATGTGCTGACACAAAAGAATCGAGGCTTCTTGCAAAAATTCGTGTCGACACCAAAGGCAAGATGAATCGACACAAAGTTGTTCCTCCGGATGTTGAAGTTTCAAATGAGTCGACACCAGATTCATTTGTGCCGACCCCAGAACGTTGGAATGTAAAGTGCAAAAATTGTGTCGACCCCTCAGAAGATTTGTGTCAACCCAATCACTTGAAGAACCCTGCCCTAGACAATTTGTGTCGACACCAAAGCTATTTGTGTTGACCCTGAAGACGAAAATTCAAAATACGATAGATCTCAACGGCTGAATTTTTGGCATTTATTGCCCCCACCTACCTCCAACTGTCAAAAACTCACAAGAACTTATATAATTGCTGCAACTATAAGAAATCATCAAGCTCACATTTATTGCTGCAACTCCAGTTCTTGTTCCTCATCTCTCTTTACCCTTTCATTTATTGTAAATCATTTCTGTAAAGAGAGTGAGCGTTATTCATTTATTACATCTCATTTATTGTAATCAAGGGTGAGTCACCATTTAGCTTTTGAGTGAGTGAGTGAAACTCCTCAAAAAAGAGTTCAAGAGAGATTAGAAGAAAACAGAGACTTGTTTTCATAGGATCTTCTTAAAGCTGACATAGGCTTGTGAATGTGCCCGTAAACATTCAGATAGCTCAAGAGAAGACTTGAAACTTGTAAAGACTTGAAATATGCACGTGAAGTATTCTAAGTAGTGGAAATATTCAAGGGAGATATTGAGGAGTAGATGTAGGCTAGAATAAAGAGTTCAAGAGAGATTAGAAGAAAACAGAGACTTGTTTTCATAGGATCTTCTTAAAGCTGACATAGGCTTGTGAATGTGCCCGTAAACATTCAGATAGCTCAAGAGAAGACTTGAAACTTGTAAAGACTTGAAATATGCACGTGAAGTATTCTAAGTAGTGGAAATATTCAAGGGAGATATTGAGGAGTAGATGTAGGCTAGAATAAAGCCGAACTACTATAAATTTCTGGTGTCTGGTTCTATTTTTCTATCCCTAATATTTTAATATTTGCATTGCTTAAATATTTGCATATCTTGCTTTATTGCAATATTAAAAGGCTTTTGCAAAAAAAATTTAAATTGTTATTTATTTTTAAAAACTTAATTCACCCCCTCTTGGGTTGCCTAGATCTAACAATTTCATTATCCAATTTTTTTCACAAAAATTGTCACATTTCATCTCCCGATTTATCACAAAACCGTATCACATCTAATAAATAGGCGTCGGGTGAAGATTATAGAAACCCCTCTCTATTAATTCCCAATAGGCTAGTCGAAATCATTGAATAATAGATAGCTCTATAACTCACCACGACGCAATTACAATTAATGAACCGGTATCAGGTGCAGCTTATAGAAATTCCTCCCTATTAATTCTCAATAGGCTACGCGAAGCCATTGGGTGATAGATAGCTCTATAACTCATCACGACAAAACACCACATTTCGGGGGCTAATCCGTGGGCATGTGGTCCCCATCTTGCGCAAGTTTTCGGTCTTTCACGGCGGAGCTGCTAGCCCAACTTAATTCACATCAATCCTTACAGTTCATTAATTATCAATTCCATCATTTTTAAAAATATGGGAGTCCAACCCTACATCCGGTTCCTCTCCCAATCATTTTCACAAAATCTCATTTCAAGTTTTTCGTTTCCTTTTCAAATCATATTCTATTTGAGTATTCATGTTTCCTTTCAAGACACATGCACATGCATCATAATGTCAACCCATAATTTCTCATAATTCATGTTTCATATATCAACTTCATAAGGTACCAACATAAAATTTAATTCAATTATAATCATATCATTTAAAAAAAATAGAATGCACCCATCATATGCATTTACACAAGTTTGAAACCCAAGTTTCTCTTCTAAATGCTTAGCAATGCCAAATGATGACCCCATCATATCACAGCCCTCAGATACCCCTTCTTGTTCTTAAAAAAAAAATGTTATATGTAGAAAACTTATTTTATCATAAAATTCAATAAATTGGTACAACACTTGCAACCCAACCCAAGTATATTGATATAGGTGTATCTATAGCCCATGGATCAAGAAATTTGATAAAAAGTCCATTAAGGATGAAAAGTAGCATTTTCCAAGACATTTGGCCAAAAACGGGCAAGAAACGGTTAAAAAAATCTGACATACTCTCACTATTTTGGTTATAACTTTTTCTACAAAAAGAAATTTTTTGTGAGAGTAGTCTTGTTGGAAAGAGGACTTCCGGGACTTCGATTCGAGTACAAAAATGACCCCATTCGGAGTCCGAATGAGGGAGATACACTAATTTTAAAAATAAAATTTTAACTAGTAAAACAGACCGCGTGATAGACCGATTGATCGGTCTATCCAGTAGTCTCGCCTGCACAAGAAGTCGAGAATAGCTCATGACCGCCTGATAGACCGATCAATCGGTCCATCAAGCGGTCTTGCACCGAAAATTGATTTTTTGCTAGGTTTTAAAGCTAATCTAAACCCATTTTTATACAAAAACATGGAATCTAAAGTCTCATAAACCTCTTTTCTCACAACATTTCTTCAAAATCATGATTAAATCATTTCTAAAAACTCCCATTTTCATCAAACTCAACTTAAATCACACACAAATCCATGAATTTGTCAATCAAGTATGAAATGAACTAGATTTTATTCATACAAATAAAGTATCAACCCAAATCAATATAAAACATGTGTGATAATTTAAATCCTACCTTAATCAACTTCCAAGCTTCAAAACTTCGTCAAAATTGCCTCCTATGGGTTTTGGGCTACCCCTTTGATTTACCCCTTGATGCTTCAAATCTTGAATCTCCTAGGGGTAGTGGGATTTCTCCTAAATTTCCCAAGAGAATAAGAAAGGAGGAGGAGAAGAAAATGAGGAATGAGGGTGGCGTGGATGAGGGATGAGGGATGAGGGATGAGGGTGGGACCCTTGCTTTATATATATATATCTCTCTCTCCCCCATTTCTCTACAAAATTAGAGAATGGCCTGGGGGCATATTTGGTTTGCTTATTATGATTTCTTCCTTTTTTTCTTTCTAAATTTAACTCTCATGATTCATTTTACTCTAATTTAATTTCATTAACTTCTTAATTTAATCCCACATTTACAACTTAATTTTTAAACCCATATTCTAAGAATTTAAATTTATAAGCTACACTTAGCCACAAATTATTGTCATTTATCATTCTATATCTCAATCACACTTTCACATATCAGTAAGTTAACTGTTAACGAACAAAATTTTATAACATCCACGTCCAAAATTAATTTCGTCTCCTCACTTAACCGAATATATGAAAGCACAAAATAAACACGTACCAGG
>JAOTRH010084780.1:0-16933 GCA_034768845.1 Heliamphora exappendiculata | reverse complement strand
GTTTTTTAATTATTTAATTTAAAATTAAAAAATAACTTAAAATCCAAATTCCTAAATGGCCCGAACCCAAGAAGAGAACGTTTCAACCTGGTCCTTGGCTTTATCTTATGTTCTGCCGCTTTCTTGGGTTTGGCTCCATGCACAGAAAGGTCCAAAAGGTGACACTGACAGCGACACAACTCTCCAATCTGGTGCGGATTTTACATTTTTTAAGCGAGAAAAATGTATTTGATTCCGTATTTTATAATTAGCGCTTGTTTGCGTTAATTTTTAAGTTAATTTTTTTTGTAAAAAAAAAATAATAATTTTTAAGTTGTCCTGTTTGATTTTTAAAGAATGCTAACTAACTTTTTTTCATCTTTTAATTTAATTAAAAAATTCAATTTATATCTCAAATGCTCAAAAAAAAATTTCAAAAAAAATTATTATAATACACTTACATAAAAAATCAATTTTACTCACAAAAATAAAAAAAATTGTACTAATATTTCAACCACTACAACTTAAAAATTAAAACTAAAAATATTTTAAATATTTTAATAAAAAACAACAAAAAAAATTACTATAAAAAATTATCCCTATCTCACTTATTATTATTTTTTTTTAAACATAAAATTTTTAAAAGTTAAATTTAAAAACTATTAGAAACAAGCACTTATGCATTTATCATTTATCATTTCTCATTTCTCATTTCTCATTATAAAAGTAAACAATAACACTATCAATTCACAAAAAATACTCATAAAATTCTAAATAAATTGTACAAATTTATTTGGTCTATGACCCACCTCACAAAAGTGTAATTTAAACTATTTATTTTAAATTTTATACAAGCAGTTTTATGCATAAATTTTATAAATAATTAATATTTTTAAAATATAATAATACCCTCAGCTAAAAAAAAGATACTTATACAATTGCCCAACGTTTAAAATAAATTATTTGCATCACAAAAATTTAATTTAAATAATTTATTTTATGATGAATTATAAAAAAATTTATGGATAATTAACATCTCCAAAGTGTAAATAAAGAGTAAAATTCCATTCTCCATCAAAATTCCATATCCATACAAAAACAATTTAAATATATATAAACTTTTTCCCTTAAGCATTTCTCGAGTATTGACTGACGACTTCGGCATAACTTTATTCAAACATGAATGAATGAGAAAAAACAAAAAAAAATCTATGTTTACTCTTTATCCAGCCAAATATAAAAAAAGAAAAAAAAAAGGAAATTAACCTGTATGTATCCGTATCCTCCCTCTCCCAAGAAAAATAAAAATAAGAGGTAATAATTAATAATAAAAAAAAAAGGAAAAGGGAAAAGAAAAACTTCAGACAAAACCTGGATAATTAATTCACGACATCATTTGTTGTCGTTGCTGCTATCGTTGCCGGTGGATACGCCGCCGTTGTTGTTGCTGGTGGTGGTTGCGACGGCGGCGCTGTTATTTCCGGCGATGTTGTTAGGATGACCACCGCCCCCAATCAGGGAAGTGATGGCCGCCGCCAGAGCGGCGGTGAAGCTCGGGTCGGCGGTGAGGGCGTTCACGGTGTCGGCCAGCGAGTTCTGCGGCGCTTGGTTCGCCGGCGACACCGGCGGCGGCGGTCCATAGTGGCTTAATTGGGAAGCAGCTTCCATGTCTTGGGACATTTGGAGGCCGGAGAACTTTGACTGGTTGTACAGTGCTTGGCCGAAAATATGAGGGAGAAGGGCGGCGGGTGCGGCTGCGAAGCCTTGAGGTGCGGTGGGGAAGGGGAGGTGGAATGGGTTGGGCTGCGGCGGCGGGGGCGGCCTTTGGATGTGTAAAGGATTGGGGGTTTGGGTGAGGTCCAATGTGACGGTGGGAAATGGGGCAGAAGCAGAAATTGTGGCCATGGTGGAGGCGCAGGGGAGGAGAGTTCTGGCAAAGAAATTGGGGTTCATTAGGCCGTCGGCGCTCGGCATCGATCCAGAGAGAAGCATTCGCGCCGCCGACGATGTTGTCGATGCCATCGCCATCGCCGCCGGCGGCAATGGGTGGTTGTGATTGCCTTCGTATGTTGTTATCAGGATGGTCCTATCTTCTGCACATCTTTGGACCTGTCAAACGACCCACAAACGAAAAATTATAAGTAATAAACATATTTTAATCAAAAATTTAATAACATATTAGTGTTTTCAATTAGTAAGATGTCAAAGATGATGGGTTATTTTAAAACATGTTCAAACCCATAAAAAGCAGTAATCTGTCTGTTTTTTTTATTAAAAAAAAATTGTGGGTAGAGTCCAATTGCCCACAAATTGAAATGGTTCAATGAGTAATTATTCCGTACTCCGAAAGTATATGCGCCACTTGTTTAAATCTCTTCAAGACAATTAAATATTTGTTCAGTTATTAATTTTAAGATCTTAAGATTAATCGAGATATGTACAAATTAATCTTAATATCTAATTATTTATAATAAAAGAAAATATCATGGGCTGTTGCTTAGATAGTATTTTTATCTAATTATGTAACAAAAAATGATAATAGCCTAATATTATTGAATAAATAAAAAATAAGAATGCCTCACTTAATTTGTATCAATGTTTTTTATTTATTTAAAATACTATATAAATAATATTATATGAAAATCCAAAAGCACTCAATAATTTTCCTCATTTAATCGGGTATATTGACGAAATGGCTTTAAACATTGGAAAAACATTCATATTTTATTTTCATTAATATCAGTCTGTTTCTAGAAACAGGAAAAGCATGGGAAAAGGTTTTGACAATTGTTTTTGTGAAGCTTCACTGAAAATAACTTAAACCAATTACCAAATCAAAATAAGGTTTGTGTCTCAATTAATTTGACTTTCTTCTTAAGAACAAAATTTTCAAATAGAATTTTTTTATTGGTAAAAAAATACAGACCTAAATATATTTTTAGCAATAATGAATCGAATAAAAAAAATATCTATCAAAAAATACTCTAATAGAAGCAAAGAGACATCACGAAAATAACTTACACAAAAAATGATATCAAAACATCAACGCGAGAGAACACAAATCCCTCCCGAAAGAAGATTATAGAGCTTATTAATTTAGCTTTCTTGTTAAGAACTATATTTTCACTTAGACTCTAATATTTTCTGTTAATATAGATTTTTTTAATCTTACTAGTAATTTTATGAATAATAATTGTGTTACCCTTATTACTATATATTACAACTATTGATCTATGTTTATGTATTCAAAACCATTTTAATTTATTTTTTTAATTATTTACAAATGCATCTCTTACCATGTCACGGATATTTTTACTAATAATTTTAATTTTCTAGTCTTAGTACATTTGTATCTCCTTTTAATCACACTTATTTTATTTACATGATATTTATTATTTAACATTTTGCCTAAAAATACATACAAAAAACATATTATTAGAATTAAAAAAAAAAACGTTTCGGACATAAGTAAAAACTGATGTGAAACCCATGAGTATTTTCGAACTGTTAATTGCTATCTTTCTTTTAAAAAAAAAACACTAAAAAGGGAAATCAAAAAACAAAATTCTATAAAAGAAATATTAAAAAATACTGCAGCTAGGACTCTGAAGAACTTAAAATTATAATCTTCCAAATTTGACAGGAACCATAATTATTGTGCTCGTGCAGAAAATCGGTTACACCTACTTGATTTAATAATCACACTTAAAGAGTAGTACAAAGGAAGTAATCGCGCACATGGAAATTCTGTTTAAAAAAAACCTATATTTAGCAATTAATTAGCAGTAATTCACTTATAGTAATGCTATAGTAATTATATATGCATGGTGATTATATTATTGTATGAATTTATTATTTATTTTTAAATATTATACAAAAAAAATATCAAATTATATGATATCTAAATATAGTATTTAAATGTGTTTATTAAAATATTATTATTACTTTTTGTAATAAAACAAAATTAAAAAAGCATTAGTATATTGTTTCAGTTGAGCAAAGAATATTTATTTATTTTATCAATTTAAATTGCAGTGCTCGCCTAATATGTGACGATAAAACTCACAATTTAAATAGAGAAGAAAATGAGTTATCAAAACAAGTAAATGAACGACATACTTGCTTCCGAACTGGGCATCCGACGGCCATGGTGCACCGATAATACGCTCTTGGACACGGGTTTCCTTTCGCCATTTTTTGCCCGTATTTTCGCCATTGGCATCCATCCGTGATCTATCGCCAGCAAAAATTTTCCATTAATTCAATTGAATAATTAATCGAATACAGATAAGATATTTACAAGAAAATTACCGAATTAATTATCAATCACTGGTTTTTTATTGTAAAGAATTATGTATCATTTTTATATTTTTGAAGAAAATATTATCTTATCGGTAACGGTAGTGATCTCTAGTTAATTCTGTAGTCTAAATATGTGTACGTAATTGAACAGTTAAATTAGGAGAATTAATGTTTTAGTTCGATCCAAATTATCTACCATGGGTGCCTCCGATCGAGCTCTAACCGACACCCGAGCTTTCCTCATGGTGGCCTCCGCCGTGGCTTGATCGACGTTCTTGGAAGGGTTCAATCTGGGAACCTTGTTGGGATCCCACCCTAACTGGTTCGACCCGTCTTCTGGGCTATCTTCTCGTCCATGATCGTACAACTCTTTCGACGCCGCCTCCACATTATTCCCCGGCGATCGCAGCCGCTCGCGGCTTCGCTCCTCCTCCTCCGATTGCGAAGCCTCGTCGGTGTCGGTGGCGGCGGTGGCGCCGGCCAGCCCCAGGTCCATGAACTGTCTAGGCACCATGTGTCCGCCATGTAATATCTTGTTCTTGTTGTTATTGTTATCCTCCTCCGCCTTCGCATCCACCGGGTGGTTCTGATCGTGTTCATCGGAATCATCGGATTTATGGTCGTCTTGTTGGTGATGTTGATGTTGATGTTGCTGCCGCATCAACGTCATCAGATGCATCTGAAGCGCGTTGTAACTGCTGGTTACCTGGTTGAGCGTCTCTCTTAGACGTTGATTCTCCATGTTCACTCTTTCCACCTCCGCTTGCAGAACCGCCAGCTAAAACCAGTATCATGATATCATCACTCAAATTATACCAAAATTGAAAACTTTCTCACTCTCTTTCTATATAACAGTGGTTACTATCGATCATTAAGTATAGTATTATTTAACATGTATCAAAATTTAAATTTTTGATATCAATATTTACTTGATTTATCAACTGATATTGTCCGATACCAATATATAAATGACTATAACACTGATATCAATAAGTCTTTCAAGTTTCAATACCGCAATTTAGAGTCAGAATACCGAATTGCTTGTTTTTACCTCGGCTTTAGCCCTTTTATCTTCGGAGTTCCTGGATATTCCATCATCCACCATTGATTGATCACTGCTGGCATTAGCAGTGAGCAGGTGCAATCCAGTCTAAATATACATAGAGAGAGAAAATTCAATGCAATTCAGTTAACAGTTCAACACTTCAACTAAATGCACAGAATTAAAATACAAAATTAATCACATATCATCCATTTTTATCGGTAAAAAACATTAATATGCGATTGGATCTATAATTAAAGTTGGTATATTTAAACTTTTTCTTCAATGAATTAAACTAGATAAAATTGAGGTAGGACGAATTCGATGATAGAATTTAAGTGGGTAGCAGAAGCTAGCTTACGTTCACGTTGAAATCCAACTCGGCAGGTCCAGCCAAATCCTTATCATCGGAACCGGTTGCTGCCGCGGCAGCCGCCTTGTCGTCGGCGTCCTCATCATCGTCACCAAGTTTCCTGTCGGCGAAGAAATCCATCTCGCCGATGACCCTTCTCCTGTCGCCGGACGGCGGCGGCGGCGGCGGCGGGAGCACGTCTTGATCATGGGCGGTGCAGTTGAGGTTGACCGGGAATTGAATAGTACTGGGGACTTGGGACCTGTTGTTAGTAGTTTCCATTTCCATTTCCATTTCCAATTCCACGGGTTCAAGCTTCAGCTTCGGGCGGTGGTGGTGGTGGTGGTGGCGGCGGCGGCGGTGGTTGTCGTCGTCTTCGGGAAACGAATTGATACCAGTTGGTTGGTGTAGAAAGAATCCGATCCGATCTGTATCAAAGGAGAGTCCACTTCCTTTGGCCATAAATCAAGAGAAGAGAAGGGATTGAGACCGAGAGTGTAGAGAGAGAGAGAGAGAGAGAGAGAGAGAGAGAGAGATATATGGGGAGTCTGAAAC
This sequence comes from Heliamphora exappendiculata, assembly GCA_034768845.1. Classification (NCBI taxonomy): domain Eukaryota; kingdom Viridiplantae; phylum Streptophyta; class Magnoliopsida; order Ericales; family Sarraceniaceae; genus Heliamphora; species Heliamphora exappendiculata. Next base: position 10,703 of record JAOTRH010084780.1, on the reverse strand, counting down.
GGTGCAATGGACTCGGCATTAAAAGAGGGGATTGAGACGAAGACCAAATACAAGTAGTCAAGTAGGGAAGGGGGGGAGGAGGTGGTCTTCTAGATTTGGTTGAAGAGAAAGTGAAGGGATTTGATTTTTTTAAGTCCCTTTTCTAATTTTATGTTTTAGTTGTGGTCTAGTTTACACTATTATGACTAAGTATCCACCTTTCTTATTTGTGGAATATACTGTCTAAATAATGTTACCTGATAATTAAAAGGCAGTTATTTAAGAAATTTATAATATTATTTGATATTATTTACGTAATATTTTTATTTAATTATAAAATAAAAATACTTTCGATGATTTAATGATCCTATTTGAGCTGAATTTGTAGTTTTTTCTTTCTTTTTTCTTTTTTGATTTTTTGATTTTTTTCTAATTTTTTACTTACCTTTTTGAGTTGTTTTAATGAGGTATTTTTAAAAAGTATAAAAAATTGATCATAAGATAAAATCTTTTTTAATAAAAACAAAAATAAATAACATAAAACTTTGCTTGTTGGATTATTTGGGCTTTTTTTATGAACTTTATTTTATATTTATATTAAAAATAAATTTTTTACTAGTCTGAGTTGAAAAGATTAATAACTTGATTAAACGATAAAAAAAATCACTAAAATGATTACTTTCTTAGCCTTCATTTAGTAGCTTATTTTTAAGTCTGCCTTTTTGTTTTAAATTAATTTAAGTTAAATAAATAAAAAATTCATTTGGCGAATTTTAGAGATGATTTAAAAGCTACAATTTTAATTAGCATAAAATGACTTTAATCCAAAAAACTTAGTTAAAAGGTTGTTATTATATTTTATTTTTATATAATTTTATATTCAATACTTGTCTCATTTAATAGATTTTGATGAATAAATTTTTATAATAAAATATTTTTTATAAAAAAAAATTATGTATAATAAAAGTTGTGATATTTTAAAAATATAAAAAAAAATATTTTGAGTTAATAAGCAAACATGCAAAATGCTATAAAAGTTCTAAGCAAAAGGATATTGTCAAAAAAGAACAGAATTAAAAAAAAAAATAAGCAAAAGGACAAAAAACTTTGGTTGTAAGACGAGAAAAAAATACTTTTTTAAAATTTTAAGTTAAAAGACTTTAAAGCCGACTTTAATGCAAGAACTGAAAGAAATCTGGATATATTTGTTTTACACATTTATATTTGTCAATAATACACGCTGTGTGTGACAATATAAAAAGAAAAAACACTCAATACATAGCAGGTTTATGGTATGTAATTATGAGATTTTACTGTTGAAACTATATGAATGTTTGTTGTTAAATAATGAAATATTTTAAATATTAAATCAAAAATTGCAGATTATGAATTATGTGATTTTTAGTTATGGATTTTTGTAAAAAAATTTATGAATTTGTTTGGTTTTAAATTTTGATTCTTTTTAGTTTAGTTATAAATTTGTGTTGTAGAATTTATAAAGTGCAAATCTTACACTCTTAAGTATGGGGTGTGTTCTTAAGCTTTCCCATCTAAAAATGCCTATGATTTTTTTATTTTGAAAACACCTATATTTTTTTTATAAGAAAAAACTGCCTTGTCAGCATGAACTATTATTTCCAGCCCAAAAATTTAATAAAACCAAATAATCTATTAAATGGAAAGTAATATTTTCAGCATATATTTTCTTTGGGTTCTAATTTAAAGTGAGATTTTTAGTTTTTTTGTTTAAAGTTTAAAAAACTAAATGATTAAAAATAACTTTTTACTTTTATATTGATGACTTAAATTCATTTTTAAACTAAATAAACTTTTATTTATTTAATTTAAATTTTTTTTAAAAAAAAGACAATTTAAATAAGATGACCTAAAGTAGATAACTGTGTGTGCTTCAACCACCTATACTTACATCCTTTTCAAAACATTGTTTGAATGCCTTGCAAAAGGCAAATTATTAGCTACTTTCCAAGTATCATGTCACTTGATATTTTTAATAAATAAATTATTATAATTTATACAATATGAATTATTATTTATTCTCTAACTACACAATAAAAATAAATAATTATGTCTCTATTGTAAAATTTATCGTAATCATAATTAGATAAAAATTTCAACGTAAATTTACCACATAATATTATGAAAGCACCGAATAATTATTCCTCCAAAAGAACATGAGTCATATGGTGCTTATTATCTTCAAATATTCTTTTTTAGTATTTTTTTAAAAAAAATAAATTGGCTTCTCTCTAATCTTCTTTTGGGATTAGCGATCGTGTTAGGCCAATTGTGGGTTACACAGGTCCACTTTGTTGATTTAAATTTTTTATTAATTTTTTATTAGTACATAGATTATTTAAACAAATAAATTAAATTGATAAAATACAATTAATTATTTTTTTCATAAAATTTAACCTGATTGATTTAGGTTGTCCTCTTTTTTAAATCATGTTTAATTGGCATGAGATAAATAATAAAATGAGATAAATAATATTTTGAGCTCCACCATAGAATTATTTATTTGATGAATTAAATTAAAATTATTTGTATCAAGAAATTGTTAATACCTCAAATGAGTGTAGTATGTAACTTAAAAAATAATTAAATCCTTAGTCTATTCATTTATGCAAAATAAACATATTATTACATACTTTACTTTTTAAAATAAATAAATAGTATGAGTTTCATTTTTCACAATTAATCTTATTTTATTTGTAATTTTAAGTATAATTTTACCTAATTGATAATTTCACTAACCCTTTTACGGATAATCGACATAAAACTTATAGCCCCTCACAAAAAATAACAAAAACAGTCTATGAAGGTAAAGAAAAATGTTTGTATTTCCTATTCCGTTGGCTATATTTTGAGATATTAAAGTCGTCTCAAAATACAAAAAACTATTTTGACTTCTCAAAACACACCGCGTAAGCAAATGTACTGAATAATCAAACTTCACGCATCTACCAGATTTTTTTGTTAAGAATGATTGTTAGGAATTTTACTATTGCTAATATTCGTTTTTTAGTTGGCAAATTTATGAAAAATAATTATTTATTTTATTTATTTTATTTATTGATATTTTGATAAGTGTCTTTTTTGAGTTTTGATTTTAATATTGTAGAGTCACGCAGAAAGAGCAAAAAATATCAAAACATAGCTCGCGGGGTCAAACTGCCTGACAGATCGCCTGAGCGGTCCATCAAGTGGTCCATTACACCTCTCAGTATCTCAGTCTGCAACAAAAATCACTGCATTACAGACTTTATCGCTCGAGCGATGAATAGACCACTCTAGCGGTCCCCAGCAAAACACATTTTAAAATGCAGTAGCAGCGAAGGTTTTGGCAGGCTCTTATAAATAAGCAGCTAGGGTTTCTTTGTTAGTAGTCTCCTTATCTTACTTTTATGAAGACCTAGCCATCACAAGCCTTTGAGATTATTCAGTATACTTGCAAACTAGTCTATAATATCTTGATAATTCATTAGCTTTCGCTCATTCAAGATAATTATCAAGTCATTCAAACCTTCAACGATTTGTTCGTGTTCGTGGAGTCGCTTGAGAGGATTCTCAAGTGTTGAAGTCCAGTGGAGGAGTCCATCAACATTGAAGTCAGGTGGTGGGTTCCAGCGGCGATCAAATACAGGAGTTGGTATACGTGGATTCGGCAAGAGTAGACTTTCAAACATTTAATTGTGGGTACAACGTCGGTTTGTAAGAATCTCTTGTAACAAACGGTATTATAGTGTTTGATTTTCTAGATCCGGAGTGGTCTCGTGATTTTTATCCGATTTGAAATTTTTCACGTAAAAATCACCGTCTCATGTGTGATCATGTTAGTTTACTTTCTGCTTGTGTGATTGTTTGTTTTAAGCTTAGTTTGTAATGTTTAGCTTATTTAAAAAAATCTTTTATTGAAAATCAATCTACAAACGAAAATTTTTAATTAGTATCAGAGCGGGTCACAAAAATTTTTTTTGCGTGATCCATTGATTGATTTTCTATAAATAAATTTTCTTAGAGAAGACACATCGACTGGTAGGCCACCTCTTTTTGACGACCATATTATCCGTTTTGAAAAGTTAGGATGAGAGTATTTTTGAAATTTATTGACGAAAGAATTTGACTTCTCATTGTTAAGGGGTACAAGCCTCCCACTAGTGTTGTTGATAGAGAAATCGTCCCTAAGCCTGTGGTCAAATAGGATAGAGCTAATTTTGAGGATGCAGGCTGGAATAAAAAAATTATAAATGCTATCTTTAGTGGAGTCACACAAAATAATTTTCGTATAATTAGTACGTGTGACTTGGCTAAAAAGTATGGAATATTCTTCAAATCACTCACGAAGGGACTGATACCGTAAAAATTTTAAAATTTTAACTTCTCACAACAAATTTTGAAACTGTGCATATGAAAGACGATGAAAATTTTAATAATTTTTACGCAAAATTAAGTGATATTGTGAATGTCTCGTTTAATTTTAGTAAAAAAATTTTGAATTCTAAAATCGTTCAAAAAATTCTTAAATCTTTACTCGAACGTTTCCAACTAAAAATCACAGCAATAGAAGAGAGCAAAGACATTGAATCTATTTATGTTGAAGATTTAGTTGGAAACCTGCAAATCTATGAGCTAAATTTTCAAAATAGAAATGGTTCAAAAAATTTGGCATTCTCTTCAACTCAAGGTTCTGCAAGCAACTCGGCTGATAATTTAGACCCTAAGATGATGACTATTTTTGTGAAAAAAATTTTAAAAATTAAAAAGCCTAATCAAGAAAAAAAATCACAAAAGAAGCATGGTAAAGACAAAACTAAAAATATGTTCAATTTTATTAAAAAATATTCGAAATGCCAAATTTATGCTATCCAATGCTATGAATGCAAAGGATATGGACATAAGACTAAAGAATACACGAACCATCTTAGAAAGAAATAAAAATAATTCACAGTCGCTTTGGATGACGAGAGTGAAACTGACACGAGTGATGACAAAGAGCCTGATTATGATTATGATAATGTTAGTACTTTCATTGCTTCTGTTCATGAGAAATCTATTGAGTCTAAAAATAAAAAATCTGAGAATTCTGAAATTGAGGGGATTAATAATGTTGATGAAAGTGATGATGATGAAACTTTTCAACAAGCTTATGATAAGTTTTATAGGGAGTGTTTCAAGTTGACCAAACAAAATACAAAACTGGTTATAAAATATAAATTGTGTGAAAAAGAGAAAAATGATGTCAAACAAGAGCTAACAGAAGCTCAAGACTTGGTTGCGAAATTAAAATCAGACATGGAGACTTTGTGTGAAAAAATTGCAAAATGTGAAAAAAAAAATGACTTGTCTAAATTGTGTCAAATTAGACAAACCAGGATTGAATTTCTTGAAAAAAAAGTTACATGCTTGTGTTGAGTTAAAAATTGATCTTCAATTAAAAATGATTAAATTTAAAAATTATCTGTTAAATACTCAATCTACTTTTAAGAAATTGAATGCAGGTACTATGGCTTTGGATGATATGCTTGGATCACAAAATACGGTGACTGACAGGTGTGAGCTTGGATTTACTGGTGCTTCGTCAAGCAAACAGTACAAAGAAAAAGAAAAAATTGGTCAACCAATTCTACCTGAGTATGCACCAAAATTTGTAAAAACAAAAAGTGGCATAAACTCAAAAAGATTATCTGCAAAATTTTTAACCAAAGCAAATGGAAAGTGGAAGAATAAGACGGGTAGAACCACAATTTTACATGGTGAGGTAAAAAAAGTTAAATTCGTTCCTACTTGTCATCATTGTGAAAATATTGTTCATACATGTCCCAATTGCATGAATGTAAATAGGAATACATTTTTTGTGCTTATTTGTCATCACTGTGGTACAAAGAAACACATCAGACCTCACTGCACTCGGTTGAATCACCAAAATAGATTCAGATTTGACATGAAACCACAACCTAGAAAAAATTCGATTTCTAACCTTGTACTTGTGCCTTTGAAACTCAAGAAAGTTTGGATCCGAAAGAATGATCTAGATAGTTTTTTAGCTAGTCGTAGTCCATAGTCTGTTTTGAGTTTTTTTTTTTTTTTTTTGTGTGTGATTTTTTTTAGTTAGTGTTTTTTGTCATTATTATAAAATATAAAAAAAATTGTAGGAGAGTTTATTAAAGGTTGAGTATTTTTTATTTGCATTATTTCAGTTGGCTGAAATTGTATAATTTAGGTTTTGAGATTAAATAACACACTATTTTTTTTTGGTAATCTAGTTTATAGTGGATAGAACGCTTTCAGAAATGAGTCTATTTTGTACACTACTTGAACATTGTTAGATGCAGAGATCTTCCGCACTTGGATTTTTTTTTGTCAGTGGGCCTCTTTTATCTTTCAGTTGTCTAAAGATTTCACAAAATGAACACATAGTGGCGACCTACTTGATTTTATTGTTTACACTCCATTTTTCTTTTGATTATGTTTGGCTTGAGGAAATGGATACCCTATGCAGACCTTATCTTTTCGTACGTACTAGTGTGAAGCCACATTGAAATTTGTGCTAAATTTTGCTTAAGAATTGACTACCTATGCGAATTTTGCTTTTTCGTTTATACTAGTATGAAAGCCACCTACGAAAGAAAAAAAAAGAAAAAAATGAAAAAGAAGAGTAAGAAAAAGTTTGCAGTCTCTAGTTGAGGAAGAGTTAGCTTAAAGTGAATTGAGTCAATGATGGTTTGACTTTGTAACATCTTTGATACTTAATAAATAAATGTGACTCGGCCACATAAATCCCATATAGGATTTGATCTTAAAATCTAAAAATATTTCAAGTCACACACACACTGCTTCATATAGAATATATTCTGATTGTATCCGTTCATATATGAATATAGCTTATCTTATATTCTATGTGTGTTTTAATCAATTTGACTAAAATTTGTAGTTTTAAGTTATTGAAATTAGGCATGGGTCTCGTCCTTATTCTTTTCTCCTGTTCTCTTCTCAAAAAGATTTTGTTTTCTTTTTTTAGTTTCTTTGTCAATTTCTGACAAAAGGGAAAGATAAATAGAAGGTTTTCAGGCTTGTTGTTTTGGTTGAAGGGGAGTCATTCAGGGTTTGTTTGTTTGGCTAAGAGGGAGTCGTTCAGGCGAGCCATTTTTTTTTTAAGTTTAGTTTGAGGTTAAGAGGGAGTTTCTATTTATTTTATTTTATTTTGTTTTTGTGAAAGTGTTTTGTATGTGTTGAGTTAGTATTTTTTTTCGTATTGTTGTTGTGTCCTTGGTTATATGCTTGGATAATTTAGATTGTTGAGTTTTGTCACATAATTGCCAAATAAAAAAATTGTTAGGAATTTTACCATCGGCAATATTCATTTTCTGTTTGGCAAATTTATGAAAAATGGTTATTCAATTTATTTATTTTATTCATTGATATATTGACACTTGTCTTATTCGAGTTTTTGTTTTAATATTGCAGGGCCACTCAAAAATAGCAGAAAACATCAAAACATAGCTCGCGGGGTCAGACTACCCGACAGACCGCTCGAGCGGTCCATTACACTTATCGATATCTCAGTCTGCAACAAAAGTCACTGCATTACAGACTTTACCGCACAAGAGATGAATAAATCACTCAAGCGGTCCTCGGCGAGACAAATTTTAAAGTGCAGTAACAACAAGGGTTTTGGCAAGCTCTTATAAATAAGCAGTTAAGATTTTTTTGTTAGTAGCCTTCTTATCTTATTTTTATAAAGGCCTAGCCGCCACAAGCTTTTGAGGTTATTCAGTGTACTCGCAAGCTAGTCTACATGCTTGCAAGATAGTCTACAACATCTTGATGATTCATTAGTTTTCGCTCATTCAAACTAATCATCAAGTTGTTTAAACTTTCAATGATCTGTTCATGTTCGTAGAGTCGCTTGAGAGTATTTTCAAGTATTGAAGTCTGGTAAAAGTGTCCATCAGCATTGAAGTCCGATGGTGGGTTCTAGCAGCAGTTAAGTACAGGAGTTGGTGTACGTGAATTTGACAGGAGTAAGCTTTCACACATTTGGTTGTGAGTGTAACGTCGTTTGCAAGATTTTTTTTATAACCAATGGTATTATAGTGCTTGATTTTTTAGACCCGAAGTGGTCTCGTAATTTTTACCCGATTTGAAGTTTTTCGCGTAAAAATCGCTGTCTCATGTGTGATTATATTTGTTTATTTTTTGCTTGTGTGATTCTTTGTTTTAAGCTTAGTTTGCAACATTTAACTCATTTAAGAAAATCTTTTATTGAAATCTTTTATGGAAAATCAGTCTTCAAACGGCAAATTTTCGATTATAATTTATGTTTTAATTGATAATTTAATAAAATTTTAAAAAAATAGGTGGGGCTATTGCCTCCTTGATTTTGTTTTCAAAGGATTATCATTTTATTTTAAATATATATTATGATGATCAACATATTTTACTTATAATTTTTAATTATAAATTAATAAACATATTTTTATTGTTTGAAGTTAAAAGTAATTTATAATTATATAAAAATATATCTAACTTTTATTTACAATTACAATTATATTTTTTAAAATATAATCTATAAATTTATAGTTTTAATTATCAACACTTTTTTATCTTCTTAGGCGAATAGTCAACACATACCCCAAGTATTAAAGAGCATGCATCCACGTAAGACCAATATCTTAAAACGAAAAAATGCTAGAAAATAAATATAAAAAAGTGAAATGAATATATATATATATATATATGTATATATATATATATATATTCGTTTAATTAGGATGACAATTTTTAAAAAGAAATTTGTACATGATCAAATTAATGTTTGTCATTTTAAATAAACGCATTTTATTTAGTGACAAAGTTTAAGAAAAGATAGATAAACTTAAAATCCCAATTAAAAATAATTAGTTTTTTTAAAACTTTTATGTATTTTTCGCATATATATATATATATATATATATATATATATATATAAATAAAGGAAACATACTTGTATATGCTGGTTGTACAAAAAAAATTTATTTTTTATTTTTCACCGCTATCTTGTTAAACAAATACATAATTTCTTTCTCATTTATCACCACTTCACCCGAATGAAATTATTTTGCAATCGTTTGGTAAATAATTTTACAGTTAATTATATGTAATTATTAATAATAGTAAATAAAAATTATAAATATAAAATATTATTATATTTTAAAACGTAATAAAAGTTTGAATTAAGTATTTTAAGAATTAATATTTTGATTCGAATTTTTACTTTTTAGCTAAATGTGTTATGGTTGTGTTTGGCAAAATTACTGTTAGTAGCTTATAAATTGATGCTTGTAGCAGATGTTGTGAGTGTTTGGTAAATATTGTAACTTATAATTAAAATTTAAAAAAATTATAAGTTGTAAGTATTTAAAAAAACGTGTAATTTATAACTAAAATTAGTAGTATGAAGCTAAAAAATACTAGTAATAATTAATATTTCTTTTTTAGCCGAAAAAAAGTAAAATTTGTTATTGTTAAATGACATTTTTTGGAAGGAATTCTGAAAAATTGGTTTAAAGTTAGAAAGTGAAACAAACGTAACTTCTTTTTTCTTCATTTTAATGAAAAGATAAAAGAAGTGAGAGCTGAGTGGGGGTTGGGTTTGGGGGCTTTTAAAGCTGTAGGAGGGCCAAATGGGGGCACGGAATTGATTGCGTCTTGCTTTTGTCAAAGTTTGAGGTTGACGGGTTCCGGAAATTCACCGCCCCATTTCGCCCGGCACTTCCTCGTGACCCGTTTTAATTATCTTTGGATACTTCTTTTAAAAGCTTTTTTGTCGTGACTTTTGTTTTTCATTTTTTTTTATTTTTTTCGTTTTAATTTTTTGTTTTTTACTCGCTGTCGTCAAATGAATTTCAAAATAAATTTTAAAACTATAAATATCTTTATTAAAATTTTAAATTATATTTATTTTAATTAATGTTAAAATAAATTAATATAAATAAATAAATAAATAAAATAAAACACATTGACATTCTCCAAAGTCTGTATCTAATATAACCTTTATAATTTAAGAAATTGTAATTTCTTTCCTAAAGCATCACATACATTGATTATTTTTAGTTTTTTTATATGTAAAAAGAACAATTAAAGATGTATAACAGAAAAAAATATATTTTATTATTTTTAATTGTTGACTAAACAAATAAATAAATTTCTAAGAAGACTAATGAAAACTTTTTATTGAAAACTGTAATTTTCTAAACTACCACAGTCATTATCTATGCTATTATAACATAAAAAAAAAAAAAAAAAAAAACAGGTGTGTTACTAAAACTTAGTGAAATCATATCGCATAGTCTTTTTTCTATTAATTGGGAGAAAATTACTTTTTAATTTAATTAATTGAGATCAAATAAATAAATTTAAATTAAGTACAAATTACTTTTTACTCATCAACTTTTTACTTTTTACATAACTATTCACTTTTTATACAACTTTTTAAGTATATTATATTTTTATTTTTTACTTTTAAAATATTTAATATTATTAATTACAAAAAAATACTAAACTCGGATCATGAGGGCTACACATCTTGTAACTTATATATTTGTTATCTATAGTAATATGTAAATGCAGAATTTTCATTTGGTGTAACTGTTGGAATCTGTGAATTTCATTGGCCATTGAAATTCAGATTTCAATAGCTGGATCAATTACAATTGAATTGGCCA
>JAOTRH010084769.1:0-12729 GCA_034768845.1 Heliamphora exappendiculata | reverse complement strand
TGTAAAAATACAATAATTAATATTTAAATATACTTAGGTAGATTGAATTGATTGCGGGTTAAAAAAATATAATTTGCAACCAACCAACTGTTATTAATTTTTTTTACTCAACCCATTCAATCTAACCTAATTCAACTTAAGCTACTCACTTGCACAACCCGTACGGGTTGAGTTAAGTTGGACTGAATTGAGAAGTTAGAACGAATTGACGAATTATCTGAACACTTGCCAATTGTACAATTACTTCTACAACTTAAATATATATATATATATATATATATATAGAGAGAGAGAGAGAGAGAGAGAGAGAGAGACCAGGCGCTAGTTTCTTCAAGGATTGACCCATCTATCTCCTCCTTGATAATGCTGTGTAATAGCCACACAATTTAAAGTGAAAAGAGCTTTCAGCTTTGGCCTGATTTATATATGATGTTAATTATGAGGCTTGACAGTGACGATTAGTATTTTGGATTTCTTGAGCAGCAAGCAAAAAGGTGTTTTCGTGCGTTTGTTAAGGAATCAATTCTCATGCAATTAATTCAATTATACGATTCAGAAATCTTCTTCCTCGATATCAAGGTATCAACTTCGCTAATTTGTTTTTTTTCTTAATTTTTTTATCAGCAAAGAGGAATAAAATTTATTAATCTAAGAACCAAAATGATGTTGCCCCGTTTGGTGAACTTGCTTATTGGCTTATTTGCTTATTTTACTTATAAATTTGTTTATTTAGCTTATTTGTTTATTTTTTTGCTTATTTTTGTTTTTTTTTGAATTTTTTTTTATATTTTGATTAAATTTTTTTACTTTTTCGACTTATCTAAATGAAAGGAGTCTAAAAAGTATAAAAATTTGACTAAATAATAAAAAAAATTCACTAAAGATAAAAAAATCAATTTAGTCAAACTTGCTTATAAACAAATCAGCAAGTTTAGGTATACGGAGCCATTATAAAGACATACAAAGAGATCCCAACAAAAAATGGCTGGTTCTATAACTTCTTTCAACACATAAAATCTTAAGAGTGAAACATAATTCGTTTGGAGAATGACAATATGGGTATTTGACATTACTAAAACTAATAACTTATAGATTGTAACTCGTGATAAAATTTGTACGTAAATGTTTTGTTATATGTTAGATATGTTAGATTGTAGCTAAAATAAAAAAAATTATTATAACAAAAGTTATAATAATTATTTAGTAAAAGTTATAGCAAAAGTTATTGCTATAACTTTTGTTATAATAAGTTATAGCAAAAGTTATAGCAAAAATTACGAGTATTTAAAAAATCATAAATTATTACTATAATTAGTAATATAAAATTAAAAATTGATTCGAAAAATAACGCCAAACACCCTTTATGTGGTAAGTGGATTTAATTGATTGAATTACGCGGAAAATAAAAATATATAACAATTGCAATTCCTTTACGATTTATGATCCAAATTTTTGAAAAAATACTAAGGCCGGCCTAAGGGCCCAACCAAAAACCTATCCAAAGCCCAACGTCTTGTTCGGTTTCTAGCTCGACAGCCTAAATATGATTTTAGAAAACTTATAACCAATATTGGGGAAAAAAAACAAATTAAAAACAAAAATCAAACTAAGTGCGTATTTAGTATTGCTAAAATTATTAGTTCATAAATTGTAATTTGTAACAAAAATTATAAATATTTGGTAAATACGTTATCTTATAACTGAAATAATTAAAAAAACGTAACTATAGTTTACAGTAGAAGTTGCGAGTGTTTGAAAAAAATTATAATTTATTACTATAATTAGTAATAAAAAATTAAAAATTAACCTAAAAAACTCAGCAAAACACTCCTGATGGCTTTGAAGGCAGCAGACAAGTAAGCTCTTTGGATAATTTCTTTGTAAGAGTTGAGTTTTCTTAATTTATATTAATATTTGAATGGTGAAGAAGAATGATGAAAATTTTGAATAAGAATTATGCATAAAAATACCATGCGCGCACTTATGTTAGGGTTTTTTTTTTTTCTTGTTAGCCGCAAAATTAATTCAGTTTTTAGAGATACATTCATATATATTTTTGTGATGCCAATTTTTTTGTGAATATATACGAGTTAATTAGCATAAGGTCTTATTTTTATTATTTTTTTAGAGATATGTTTTGATAATAAATTGATTATTTAATTAGATCCTAATTTTAAATATAATTATTATTGTGAATTATTTTAGAGAAATTTTAGTAAAGGTCCTTTTATGAGTTGATAAAAGAGTTTTAATTCTTAGATTTTTTTTTTCACGTTTCTAGTCCCAACGATATTTTTTTGACTAAGATGTCTGTAAGGTTTCCAAAAATTTTGATTCTATGAGCTAGAAATCTCGAAAATTTTGTAGAATCTATTTAAAAATAAGATTAAATCTCGGCAAAATTTTTGCAGAATCCGTTTATACTCATATCAGTTCTTCTCCTTCATTCCTTCTTTTCTGGTAACCTTGCCATTTGAGATTTTTTGTGTGTATTTGATGTTATAATCTCTCTGATCTCTGTTCCTCTAGTTGATTTCTAGGGTTGGGGAGAAAAGTTGTGGAAACGATTAAGAATGATGAGAATTATACTACTCAGTCTAAGGCACCGGCGGCACCTTAAACCCTAGTCCCAGCTACCACAGCCACTGCCGACACCCAAAGCCGTAGCCGCCGTCTTCCACAGCCACCGCAACAACTCCTCGCCACTCGCCGACCAGCACCAACACTCGCCGACCACCGCAACAACTCCTCAACAACTCCTCCGCCACTCGCCGACCACCACCAACACTCGCCGACCATCGCAACAATTCCTCCGCCACTTGCCGACCACCACCAACCCTTCGACAGCCATTCTCAAGCGCCAAAACTTGTCGCTGGTCTTCGCCGCGCACCATCGCCGGCGTGGTCTTGGCAGAGGAGGGGAAATTATTTGGGTTTCGTGTGGGAATTGTTTGGGTTGGGTTGCGTGTGGGAAATGTATCAGTTGGAAAACATATCAGTTGGCAATTGTTTGGGAAATGTATCAGTTGGGTGTGGTTTATAATTGTATCAGTTGGGTCGTCTGGGTTGAATATTTGGTTTGAAATGATAAATTCATCGGCTATAAATTGTATTAGATGGTATCAGGTGAGCGTTCTTGTAAAAATTTCAGTTTTAGTTGTGATTTTCACATGTGATAAATGTATATGTTGTAAATTGTATCAGTTTAATGTTTTGAGTCGAATGTTTGGCTTGAAGTGATAAATGTATCAGTTGTAAATTGTTTCAATTGGATATTTTTGTAAAAATCTCTGTCTCAGTAGTGGTTTTTACAAGTGATGAAATCTTAAAAGTATCACTTCAAAAGTTGTGGTATTTTGACATCATATTCTATTTTGATTTTCTTGGAAGAGAGAGAGAGAGAGAGAGAGAGAGAGAGAGATTCCCTTATTTTAAGGGATAAGACAATTTTGAAAAATCTTCAGAAATTAAATTTAAAAATTCTAAATCAAGAAAGATAATATTTTAAATAGGAGTATATTATTTATAATAAAATAATTTCAAACTTGATGGAATCTAATCTATTGAAAAAAAGTATTAGGACTAATTCTCTTACGATATTTAAAAAAAGACTAATTCTTAATTTTTTTTAATTTTATTCTGTTTTTAATTACAATGTGGTGTATATGTATGCGTATATATTAAATTTTTTTACTGTTTACAAACTTTTAACACTCAGCAATCTATAAATCAAATCTAATTTTTCTCAACAATCTAATCTTTTAAGAAAATCCCTTAGAAAATATTTTTTAAGCAAATCTTTTAGAAAATTACTTTTAAGGAAATCTTTCATAAAATCACTTTTAAGAAAATCTTTTAGAAAATTTATTTTTAAATTTTGAATATCAAGATTTGACCATAATTATATAGTTGCTAATAAAATTGAGAAAAAATACTCATGATCATATGATTTATTGAAAAAAAAGCATTATTAAAAGAATGTTTTATAAGTTTTTCATGGGTTAAAATTTTTTAATCACGTAAGAAAAAATGGTAATAAAATTTTCAATCATAAAAGAAGACTATCATTTAATTTGTCTACAAAAATCCCAAAAATTCTGAATTTGAACAATATTATTGAAAGAAGACTACCATTTAATTTGTCTACCATTAATAAAAGACTACCATTTAATTATTTTATCAAAAATAATTATTTTGATAAAATGCACAAAATAATTATAAATGACTGAAAAATATTATTTAAAGGAATTGTAAATAGGGTTTCCATTTCTTATATCAGTTGCTCCTCGTTTGGTTCTATATTTGTTGTACTTCACTAAAGTTTTGAGTTTTTACATTATATACAAGAAGTATTGTCGTGTGACATCTGTGTTCATAAATTTTTTGTACTTCGTCATGAATCATTTCTCTCATTTTACGGCAAGATGTGAAAATGATTTTGAACAGAAAATGAAAACTTTTACAACTAAAACTAAAATGACAAAAAAACATATTTTCAAGTGAAAATTCTATTGATAAATGAGAAACTTAGGTACAAATAAGAATTTCTCATCTACACTAAATAGACAAAGAATGCAAAAATATTTTTAAAAATTTGGAAATAGAAGGTTCTCATTCTTTGAAATGAGAATTTTATCAACAGAATGAGAAATTAGTATACAATAAACAAATGTTGAAAATGAGAAAATAATAAATTACAAAACAAAGAGTTATGCCTTATTTGGTAATCTAATTTTAAACTAGGGCCAACCCTGTGTTTAGAAGGGCCTAAAACGAACTTTTAAAATAAAATCTCTTAAAAATTTATAAAAATTAAAAAAATAAATAATAAAATTAACTTAAAAAATAATTATAACTAAAAAAGATAAAATTATAAAAATTAGTACTTCTCATTGTAATAAAATCAAGTACAATAAGTTTTGAAGAGCTCGATGCACATCTAAGTGATTAGCATTAAAATATAAAATTTATTTCACATAGAGGAAACAAATTGAATTCCTTGAAGCAAATGATGATCTGAACAACTGATTGTAATAACAGTACAATACACAATTGGTTGGAAGAATTAAACCATTCAAATATATCATTTGATTCTTAAATAAAATAATTACTTGCAAGAAGAGTAGCGAGGCGACTGGCTGCAGTAGTGCGGCTAAATGATAATTACTCTAGGGTTTGTTCTTGACTGGATGAGAATTATTGAATTAGCCAAGGATGGACTCTTGTTCTCGGTAGTGCGGCAGTGGGCCCTTACCTTTTAATTGGGCTTTGGGAAAAAAAATAATATTAGGCTCTTTATTTGTAAATTGAATTGGATTATATGAAAAAAATTATATATAAACCTATATAAGTGCTTAAAATTTGTGGGCCCTAAAATTTGTCTAAAATTGGGAGTCTTGTGGCGTTTTTATTTGGGTTCTGTAAAGGAAATTTGTTTGTTTAATTTAAAAGATTTTATAAAATAAAATAAAAATCTTCAAAAAAAGGAAACAAAAAGAGTGGAAACCCTTTACATTTGAAAAACAAAATTGCTACTTGATTTTTAAGAAAAATCAAGAAACACAAAATAAGCCACTGATTTTTTTATTATTAGAGAAAAATGGTTCAACGGCTAAGATATTAATCAGGAAAAGTGTTAGGCATCTCGTTTCGCCTAACCAATAAATCAGCCTCTACTCATAACCATTGATTTTTAGTTTTAAAATTTCAAATGCATGCAAATATAGAATATAAAAGTAGAGAAAAAATATTCAAAATTCAATAAGAAAAATATATATTCTAATCGTATTAACACGTAAAAGAAAAAGAGCACTTTTATACTAAAAAATAAGAAAAAAGAGTTACTATGCCCTAACATGCTAAAACTAGATTAAAGGATACATGCTGGACATGGCAGAGAATGGATAGAATATTGTAAATGTAAAATTTAGACACTGAAATGAATAACAAAGCCGAGACTAAAAAAGTGTTGCGGTCACTATGAAAATAAACCTAAAGATAATGGTTGCGAGTAACAACGATACAAGAAAAAGCACTTTCGGCGACTAAATATTTAGTCAGCAAAAGTTGTTATTTGGTCACCAAAACAATTTGCCGACCAAATATTTTGGTCACCCTTGTCGTAGGCAAAAGATGGTCGGTAAAGCTTTTCCCCGACTAATGTCTGGTTGGTCACCAATGGTCTAGAGTTTTCCCAACCAATATTTTAGTTGGTAATGTATACTTTTGCCGACAAACTTGAGTAGTCGTGAAAGAATTTTGGTCGATAAAGAAGAGGCACTGGCAACCAATTTTTTAGTCAGCATAAGTGAAGGGTTCTTTGCCGACCAAATAGTTTTGTCGGTAAAGGTATTTTTGGTGACCAAATAATGTCGTCGGCAAAATTTTTAATTTTTTTTATAACTTTGGCCAATAAAACCATTTGGTCAGTAAATATGTTTTTGGTGACTAAATAGTGTCTTCGGCAAAAACTTTTAAATTTTTTGATACCTTTTGCTGACCAAATTATTTAGTCGCCGAAGATTATTTTCCGTAATATAATATTTTGGTCGGAAAAATATTGACAACGATAATAATAATAATAATAATAATAATAATAATAATTATTATTATTATCATTATTATTCATAACTCTATAAAAAATACTAATTAGTAGAAATAATTATCAATTCACGAACTAAACTTGTGATCTGTATACAAATAAGCCTGTAATTAGTAATTTATATATATTCAAAACGATACGTAGTACTTATTGATCAATGTATCAAAAAAGTCACACTAGAGCAAACTATTAACAATTCATAAAATAAACATGTGACCGGTTCATCTCTTCTGATTAGGATAGTGCTGCACTTACCATATTATACAGTTACATGAAGGTCGTCACTCGTGTGCCGGCAGAGATGAGCATTGCTAAGTACTGTAGGGTTTGGAATGTATGTGATCTTGTTAACCTCTTCAGTTATTCTTTCTATACTTCTATTCAGATATACTTTTTATTCTTGATTTTCTAACTTGCTAATCTTCTTTCCACAATTGTGGAGCTATGAGTTCCTTGGGATGTATGTTCCGACGAACTCTCATTTGGATCCTCAGGTGATCCCTCGCAGTGCTCGATGGACGAGGATATATCAAGGGAGGAATGTATGAGGGAAGAACTTAGATTCTATCTTTTTTTGGATAGGCTGACCTTGGAGCATGTATAATCATTCATTCTTTGCGTTTTGTTAGATCTAGGCAATCCAAGAGGGGGGTGAATTGGTTCTTTAAAAATAAATACCAATTTAAAGGCCTTTTCATAAATCTTTTAATATTGCAACGAAACAACATATGCAAATATTTAACCAATACAAAAATTAAAAGATGAGAGATAGAGAAATAGAACAAGACACCAGAGATTTATAGTGGTTCGGCTTTATCTTAGCCTACATCCATTTATCAAGATTTTCCTTGAGTATTTTCACTATTCAGAATAATTCGCGGGCGTATTCCAAGCATTTACAAGCTTCAAGTCTTTACTTGAGCTATCTGAATGTTTACGGGCACATTCACAAGCCTAAGTCAGCTTCAAGAAGATCCTATGAAAATAAGCCTCTGTTTTCTTCTAATCTCTCTTGAACTTTTTTTTGATGAGATTGACTCACTCACTCAAAGGCTAAAGGGTGACTCACCCTTGATTACAATAAATGAAGTGTAATAAATGAAGAACACTCACCCACTTTACAAGATTGATTCACAATAAATGAAAGGGTAAAGAGAGATGAGGAACAAGAACTGGAGTTGTAGTAATAAATGTGAGCTTTATGATTTTTGAGATGAATTTGAGCAATGGAACAGTAAATGCAAGTTTCAAATTAATTATAAAAATCATCAAAATCAAATTAAAACAAATTAAAAAGCCCATGGGCTAAGAATCTCATATTTTTTTATGATTACAACCATATTACCATTTTTTAGAAAATAAATTAAAATATTTTTCAATAAGAGTTCTCCCCTTATCAATATGCCTTAAATATTAAAAGCAATTTTATCAACTAAGCATACAACAGAGTGACAGCATAGAATTTTTTAACATAATTTGCACAAGAGATTAAGAAGTATTCAGAATTTATTTTAATTTGTGCAAAACAGTAACAGTGATTCATCCAATAACATCCAATTTCATATGTAATTCATTCAACAACCATTTATAGCCTAAAGAATGAGATGTAATGAACATATATATAAATATAAGAACAATTCATTCATTATTCATCCAAAATAAGAAAATTGTTCAAATATCCACAGCAATTAAACCATTTAACCAACCAAAAAAAAGTTAAAACTTTACATATTCACCTTCATAATAACTAAAAAGTAATGTTTGAAACTTCAACTTTCATAAATAAAAATGTGAAACTAACTCCCCTTCACATTTTCACTTTTCTACTTCCTCCCATTTTCTTCTCATCTTTTGTAATTATTAAAAAAAAAATACTGATCGTCCATAAAGCGTTTAAAGTTCTTCTTTACTTTGGCCTCCTCCTTGCTGATAGAAGCTATTTCTTTGGCGGCACGGGATCTCTCATCTTTGGCTTCTCCTGCTGCTAGGGCTTCCCAGCGAGCTGCCATAGCTAGGTCTGCTTCGCGCTTGAGTCTCACAGCCTTTTCTTCTTTTGTTTCCTTAGGCTTGAACTAGTTTGCCCATGCTTCTTTGATCCATTTGAGATGTTCATCAACCTTTTGTGAATTAGCTTGAACAACTATGACCGCGCCTTTGTCGTATTATTTGCAAACTTGCCGTAGGATGGCATTGTTCACGTTAACAATGGAGACGATGCTATCGTCCATTGTGTGACACAAGGACCATTCGGCATCCATGGCTCGTTCAATTTCTTTTCTTAGGGAACGGTTGGATTTCTCAACGGATTTGACTTTTTCAGACAAGGCAGAGACAGTGTTATGTAGGTCAAAGAAGTCTTGATCGACTTTGGCTTGAAAAAGAGTCACTTGGGACGACAAGGATGAGATCAGAGAAACAACTTCTGAGAGGTCAACATGAACTGGGACAGATGAAGATGATGCATGTGGAGCAGATGGAGAAACAAATGTAGAAGAGGGAGGAGGAGGAACAGAATGAGATGGTCTTGGAGTGTCAACAGGTGAAACTGGTGGAGAATCAAGATCAATGGGGAATGAGAGAATATCCTGTGGTGCAGGAGGAGGAGTCCTAACAGATGCAGGAGTGCGTCTGGACGTGGTTCACACACCATTGACATGTGCAATTTGTATATGTTTCAGTGTGGAACTGCCATATAAGTCGTGCTTTGAAAAAGCAATAGCCTTTTTCTTAGACAGGTCAATGCCAAAATGGTAAAAAACACGGGTGAAGTACATCCTATGTGGCAGAGAAGAGTTTTTCTTGCCGTGGGAATGAAGCATATGGGAAATAAACAAAAATCATAGATTAAAGTTTTGTTGTTCGAGAATGCACCACATAATTAATACGTGCATATATGAGACATCAACAAATTTTCCTAACTGGGAAAGAAAAATGTGGTTGACCATATAATGCAAAATACGCATATCTGATTTCAAGGAGTTAGCCTCTAGAGACTTAGTGGGGTCGATGCCTTCATTTTCAAAAATAATTTTAACAACATTAGAAAAGCAAAAGCCTTCAACCTCAATAGGTTTCTGGATATGGTAGACGCAGATTTCCCATTTGGGAATCCCAAGAATTTCATTCAAGGATGATGGGTTTAAAGTAATATCTTTACCATTCACCCAAGTGGTGATGGTAGTGGTTGGAACCAAGGATATGTGGAAGTGTGCCTAAAAATATTTAACAAGAGTGGGATAGTGAGGTTCTTTGATTTGTAAAAGCCTTTCGCACCCAAAGCCTAAAAAGAGATCCTTAAACCTCATTTCAATAGAGTCAAAGAAATCAAAATCTATGGAACAACCGGGGCAATCTTTCGATTTACAAAAGAAGAGAAGTACAGTTGACGAAACTTAGGGGCATTGAAGGAGATTACCTCAGAGGAGGCAACACTCTATGGAGTGGTGGTCGCCGTCGTTTGGGTCCCCTTCTTTCGTTTCGAAGTTCTAGGGCTCGAAGGTCCCTCACCGGCTGGTCGTTTGGAACCCTTGCCCATCATTTTTGGAGGCATCTTGAAGAGAAAGGTTTGGATTTGAGAAGGAGATAAAAGGGGGTCAACTTAGGGTTTGAGAGAAGGAAGAGGCGGGAGTTGAACAATTTATATAGAAAGAGAGGAAAACGAAATGTCATTTCAGGGACCAACGCCTCTTTTATAGGCATAACGATTTGTGTCGACACAAATCGAGTTTGGTGTTGACACGATTTGTTTCGTGTGTGGGTATTGAGACACGATTTAATTGGTGTCAACACATTCATCCATTTGTGTCAACACGAAGAATATTTGTGTCGGCACAAATTTACCGAGAGTCAGGGAACCATAATTGTGTCGACACTGAGTAGAATTGGGTTGACACTTTTTCATAGTGCCACTTCTACATAGTTTTGTGTCAACACTACACACATTTGTGTCGATACATTTTCAACTTGTGTCGACACATTTTCACATATAAGAAAGAAAATCAAGCATGTTTGAAATGCAATAAAAGACATGGTTAGTATAGCATATAAATAATCAATTTGGAGCACCTAACATACCAAGTTCTCTTCTAATAAAGCATATTATTTCTTCATTTAAAGATTTTATGAAAATGTCCGCTAATTGGTAATCGGTGTATATAAATTCAAGTTTAATATTTTTTTTTTGTATATGATCTCTTATGAAATGATATCTAATCTCTATGTGCTTAGTTCTTGAGTATTGTATAGGATTATTTGATATATTAATTGCACTAGTGTTATCACATTTGATAGAGATATGTTCTAGGTGAAAGTCATAATCCTTTAATTGTTGTTTCATCTATAAAACTTGTGCACAACAGTTTCTAGCTGCAATATATTCAGCCTCGGCTGTAGACAAGACTATTGAGTTTTTCTTCTTGTTAAACCAAGAGATTAGAGAGTGTCCTAAGAATTGACAAGTAACACTTGTACTTTTTTTATCTACTTTACATTCGGCAAAATCAGCATTTGAATAGCCAAATAACTCAAAGGCTATTCCTCTAGGATGAAATAATTCCAGATTTTGCGTTCCTAAGAGGTATCTAAAGATGCACTTAACATCGGTCACATGTGATTCATTAGGATTAGATTGAAATTTAGCACACATACAAACACTGAACATGATATCCGGTCAACTAGCAATTAAATATCAGAGAGATCCGATCATACATCTATAACGCTTTTTATCCACTGCCATGACATCTTCATCCTTATCAAGCTTTGCTGTGGGACACATTGGAGTTCCCATAGGCTTTGCCTTGAATATCTCAAACCTCTTCAATATGTCCCTTGTGTATTTGGCTTGATTGATGTAGATTCTTTCGTGAGATTATTTGATTTGGAGTCCTAGGAAGTAGTTGAGCTCACCCATCATGCTCATTTTGAATTCTCCCTGCATACACTTAGCAAAGTCCTTTCAAAGAAATTCGTTAGTTGCACAAAAAATTATATTATCTACATAAATTTGTACAATTAGCATGTCACTCCCTTGAGACTTGATAAAAAAGGCAGTGCCAATTTTTTTTTCTAAAAAACTCATTTTTAATCAAGAATTTGCTAAGCCTTTCATACCAAGCTCTAGGTGCTTTCTTTAAATCATAGAGAGCCTTGGTAAGTTTAAAAATATGATTTGAAAAATCTAAATTTTCAAAATCAAGAGGTTGTTTCACATAAACTTCATCTGAAATAAAACCATTTAAAAATGCACCATTGACATCCATTTGATAGAGTTTGAAGTTTTTAAAATATGCAAAAGCAAGCAACATTCTAATGGTTTCAAGTCTAGCCACAGGAGCAAAAGTCTCATCAAAATCGATGCTTTTTTCTTTATTATAAGAACTATTCTATTTTCATCTATTTTATTTTTAAAAATTTATTTTGTACCAATAATGGAGTGTTCTTTAGGTCTTGGGACTAAAGTCCAAACTTTGTTTATTTGAAATTGGTTTAGCTCTTCTTGCATAGCTAAGATCTAAAATTCATCATTTTTGACTTCCTCAAAATATTTTGGTTCAGTCTGGGAAAGGAATGCTAAGTTACCACAAACACTATGTAGAGAAGAGCGAGTTTTGATACCTTGAGATGGATCACAAATGATTAGATCTTTTTGGTGACCATGAGCATACCTCCACTCTTTAGGTAGGTCAGAATTTTCTACATTTTCAGATTCTGTAATCTGTTGGA
The DNA here is from genome assembly GCA_034768845.1 of Heliamphora exappendiculata. NCBI lineage: Eukaryota > Viridiplantae > Streptophyta > Magnoliopsida > Ericales > Sarraceniaceae > Heliamphora > Heliamphora exappendiculata. The sequence continues at coordinate 407 of JAOTRH010084769.1, read as the reverse complement.
ATGCATTTTGTTGTGAATTTAGAGCTTCCTCTTGATTTGGCTCTTCTTTATATTTGATGAAGATATCTTCAACGCCTTTTTCTAAATCTAAAAGGTTATCTTCACAAAAATCCTTTGAAGAACCAATGTTAGCTTCATAAAAAACAACATGTATAGATTCTTCAACAACTTAGGTCATTTTGTTGAAAACTTTATACGCTTTACTAGATATAAAATATCCTAAAAAAATACCTTCATCATATTTTGCATCGAATTTGCTCAAAAGTTCTTTATTGTTGTTTAAAATAAAATATTTGCATCCAAAGAAGCGAAAATAATTGATATTAGGTTTTTCTTCCATTCCATAGCTCATATGGGATTTTCTTGAGAGAAGCTCTTATCATAACTCTGTTTATGATAAAACAAGC
>JAOTRH010084728.1:0-49303 GCA_034768845.1 Heliamphora exappendiculata | reverse complement strand
AGGGACTATGTTCTTAAAAATAAATGCAAAAATGATATTTTTCTTTTGCGACGGCCAACTATGATGGTCGCAAATACGTCGTAGTCGTCGCAAATAATACTTTTTGAGACGACAGGTTCTCCGGTGGTGAATAAGGCTTTATTGGCGACGGTAATTGCCCCATCGCTACTGTTTGGTTGCCAAAAAAAAACGTTTTATGACAGGAGAACATGTACCGTTGCAAAAGGTAGGTTTGTGACGGGAAATATGATGTCGCTAATAAGTTGGCCGTAAAAGACTATTCTAGTAGTGTAAGTTACAAATTCCCCCTCTCCCTCTTTGTATTTTTATTAGTGGAACATTGATTGTCTTTATACATTTTGCCATGTTGTTTACTTTCCCTAATCATCTTATACATGATTAAAGACATGATTTATTTCATTTATAAACATAGTAGACAGTAATGTGATTTCCAAGCAAGGTGTTTGGTTTGCCTTCAATGATGAATTTGTCCTAGAATTACTACTATTGCCTAATTACTACTATTGCCTTTGTATCGTAATACTTAATTTGTATTATAGATTGTTATTAGTCATTTTGATTTTAAATAAAATTGATGTACTGCTGGTAAAAATAATTGAGTATTCAATTTGTTGATATTGGATTTAGCATAAACTGGCTTTTGCAAATATTTCATAGACTAGGTTTTATTTTGATCTTATTCATTTTCATCTATGGAAAAAAGTAAAGTAAACAAGATTGACACTTTACTCGTCCATTGTCCTATCTTCCTTGCTTCTGGGTATTTTCATTAAATCTTAAATATTTAAATTTCAAATAAAATAGAGCTATTTATATACCATATGCATAATTTGGTTTTGCTCCATGCATTGGTTATTAGTTCATAAGTGAAGAAACTTCATACCACTTTCGAAAAAATGAATAGCAGGTTTTGTCGGTTTTGTCTTGAATTTGCAATTTATGATGATTTTCAAGGAATATTTAGAATAATTTTGTATTCTCTAAGTATATCAAAGGTTTTTGTGTGAATTTGTATAGGCTGCTGAAAAAATGAGGATAACAATTCAGAACATTACAGGCTCAAAATTGCAGATGATATAATTCGTGTATGTGCATTTATCATTTTTTGCAATTCTCTCTCTCCCCATTTGGTTTCCACGAGAGAAGCGGGCAGTATGAAGCAAAACTAGGATAATTTTAAAATGATCAAATACCTAAAAGTTTGCAAGAAATTAAAATTTGATAAACTGTATCCCTTAAAAATTTTTCATTTCCCAAAATTTGACAAACTACATCTCTTAAGAAATTGTCTTTATGGTAGACATGGCCCATGGGTGATGGGCATAGTATAGTGGGAAGCATGTCTTGATTATTTCATGATTTGAATCCTGTGCTTTATTGAGCACCAAAGTTGGAAAACCAGTTAATAGTTTTTTTCAATGCTTGAACTAGTTAATGCTTAAATTTCAGTTTAATGGAAAACCAGTTAATAGTTTTTTTTCTCATATTTTTTGTTAGATTACTTTGATGCGTCATTTCTTAAGATTGATTTTGAAGTAATATTCCAGAAGACGTGTCCACCCATCTTCCACCAAGCATCAATACAGTCCCTATCAAGTGTTATGTAAGTCATGTATGTTTCGCTTTATTAAACTAGCACAATGCGTTTGGCTCAAACTATGTTGGTGTTTTCTTTACAGAGCGTATTCTTAGAAAATAAACATTGAGAGTAATTATTGAAATGTATGAGTGATCTAAAAAAAAATTGTTGGAAGTGATTAAGTTATGGATGTCTTGATTATGTTGATTTAATTAGTTGATGAATTTTGTATTATCTGCGCTTATTGCAGGATTGTCTAACTATTTTTATATGGCCTGAATCGGTACATGACATGATAAGATGTGATACCTTTATTGCGAAGCCACATGAGAATGAAGTCATGGAAACTCGTAAATAGATTTTCAAAGAATACCAAATTGGTTAAAGATGACTCAACCACCACAAGGCCTGTTCTTATTGACGTGCAAGGTTCATAAATGGCTTTTCTTAATTTTATACAGTTTAAATTTTACAGTTATTGCTATGAATTGTCATCTGCTTGGAACACAACAAGTAGTACCATTGTACACTACATGGCATTTTTGTTAGTAGTTGTGAGAACCCGACCTGTTTCATTCTTACAGTCACTTTTGAGGTTGTTGGACTTGCATCTTGTCCATGATTTTTGAAAGAGGTCTATTTGGTTAATGGTTTTTGGACCTACGTTGGATTCTAGAAACGGTTTGCGAACCAGTAACAATTCAGTCGACTGAGTGTGTTAATCCAGTCGACTGACTAGACAGTATGGTGATTCAGTCAATTGGATTGGGGTATCGAGTCGACTGAACCCCTGTTTTTTTGCATGGTCTATAAATATCAGACGTTGAGAGATATTTTGAGATATTATTATTTTTTTGAATCTGGTTTTCTCCTCATGAAACTTCTGCTTTCTCTCTAGACTTTGATGGGCCCAGGGCTAGATTTTTAGCAATTTGACAGTGGATCCGTGGTATCGGTGTCGGGGGCATCGCATCTATCCAAACAGAATCTCATTTCGTTGAGGTTCGTTTTTCGAGGCGTCGAGCTTTTGGCTAAACGAGGTAAGATCCTAAACTATGTTGTCTTTAAAGAGTGCTACGTGTAATTATACGTTTTTTTACCGATTGAAAATACTTTAAATGTTGTATTTTATATTTAAACCTTGTTTGTTCGAATAAAAAGCATATTTTGCACTTTTTTTGGTTTATTACCTGATATAGACTTGTGAATGTTTTGCAGTTTTTAAAAAGGTAATTTTGAAAATGGAGGATTTATGAAAATTTTGAAAACTGCGTTTTGAAGGTTTGGAGCTAACCCTCGGGGTTAAGTCTTAAATTTTGAAAAGTTTGATAGAAATGGAGGAAACATTTTTGAAAATATTTTTGATTGATCTCCATGATTGATGGATGATGTGGTGGGTGACCATTTGATCTTTTTATATATGTTCAATGTATAATTGTTGAAATATTTTCATAGTCGAGCTATAGGTTTGGCGAGAGTAACCTTTTGGGTTGGACTCGCGTGTGTGTTTTGTGACATGTTATGTCAGAAAGGACCGATTTGGGGATCTATGAATCGAACAAGTTTGGGCACGAGTTGCTCCACGTGAGAGACCAGAAAATTGCATATTATGGCACGTCCGGGTGATTGTCTCGCGGTGAAAGACCACTAAGAATTGTATATTAGGGCAAGAGATTGCCCCGCGGTGAAAGACCATTAAGAATTGCATATTAGGGCAAGAGATTGCCCCGCGGTGAAAGACCGCGAATAATCTGTGATTGGTATTATCCCACCGTGAAAGACCGTGAAAGAGTACGACGTGCATATGAACGTTGTTGTGCATGCGCGCGTGTGTGCATGTTTTCTCAGTTGTGTGTTCTGAGTGGAAAAATAACGTTTTGGTTACTGTTTTTCTTTAACTGTGAAACGTTGTTGCATTGTTGAAATGTTTGGTTTTGAGGATGGGAAACCGTTTTGGAGGCTTATGGGAGTTTGATGGAAAACTTCCGATTTTATGAAGTAAAACCGTTTTTAGCTCATGTGGTTGAGTCAATTTTATGCTGTGTGATTGCAAATCTTTCTTTACTGCATTATAGTCTATTTCTATTGAGTTTCGACTCACGTTGTGGGATTTGTTAAAACTTTTTCCAGATGAACGTGATCTTGTAGGCTGACCTTGTGGTGCCCGGAGGTGGCTGATGACAAGACTCTAATGTTTTGTTTTTGTTAGGTAGTTTATACCTTTTGTATATGTTTATGTTTGGATGTAATATGTTGTAAAACATTTATAATTCTTATGGCCGTGGGCCGATGTATGCATATTTTATGCTTTCAAGAGAAACATTGAGTTGCTTGTTGTTTTTCATAGTTTTTTATACAATTTTTCGTTAATTGGAGCAAAGGTTTACAAAAAGAATTTTCTATTTCAAACTTTTGTGCTTCGAGGGAGATTTCAGAATAGCCTATTTTCTTTAAGAAAAAAAAAATATTTTTTTGTATTTTATTCAAAACATGTATTTTGTTTTAAAGGCTTGGCTTTTGAGACCGTAACCGTAGTCTTTTGGACTATTCTTTTAAATTAAACAAGCCATCGGTAGTACTTTTTACAAATGTTTTTGCCTCGTTTGGGCCTTATGATTTTTTATCCGTTGTGTTTGGGTGATTTTGGTGGTTGTTCGTCGGTTTTTCGCATGACCCGAATTTTAGAGTGTGACAGTTTTATTCATCTTATCATATTGAGCCCTTATGGTTTGCGAAGTTCAAGTAATGCTGCTAATGATCTCTCTCTTTTTTTTTTTTGTTGGTTGTCAATTGTTGTGTTGTTCGTAATTGATGAATCAATGCTTTCAGATTATATGTAGACAATGACATAATGTTGTGTTGGTAGGATTCCTGAATTATTAATTTGATGGTTTCCCAAGTTATTTTGACCTTAATTTACTACTATTATGAAGTAAACCAATCCCCTACCGAACATGACACGTTCATGAGAAAAAGTGGTGAATGTGCAGAAGAGTAAGATCTAACCCAATTAGGTGTTCCGTTATTCTAACAGTGCCTAGTTCAAATTCCAGAAACTACTACTCAAATCACCCAGTATACGCAGTTTCATCACTGCTTTTAAAATTTTGTTTTCGATTGTTAAGTTAGGTTGCTTTGGTGAGTTTCTCTACCAACTTTTCATCTTTGATTTTGGAATTTTGGTGATCAAAAGAACTATTTTCTTTTGCCTAGCAATCAAAATTTGATTAGGATTTTATTGTTTCAAATTGATAAGATTTATGGTCCATTGTTTTATTCTCTATTTTGTTCATTTATGATTGGAATCTAAAATTAGAAATAATGGTTTTAATTTGTTCGGGTAATTCACTGTAGAAAAAACTTAACAAAATCAATGTTAGTGTTGTTTGTGGGTTCTAATGTGTTGTTTTTATTATAAATTTTGTTCAAGTACTATGAAGACAGTTCCCAATGTTATACTATGAAGCATAATTGTTTTGTTAGAATTTTCTGAATCCTAGCAAATATTTATACAAGTTGTGGTTCGCATTTTTATTATTATTCTTTGCTGGCAAGACTGAGGATTTATTTATAGGCTGAAAACATTGCTATTGTTATGCTATTATTATTTTTTTATATTTTCTTTTTGTTCCTTATAACTTTAGTCAACAATGGAAGTCATTGGGTGAGCTTAAAAAAATAATAATGGTACCTTTAGGCACGGGTTATATCTAGAGTATTATATATGTTAAATAATTAATTTGTAGAAAGTTATTTTAACACAATCAAAATCTATACAAGATCAAATCAATAAAATAAATGCGTTCTTGTATCTAATATCAGTTTTAAATTGTTGGAACAAAATTTTAAAATCTCTATCCCTTTAGAAATAAAGTACTATGAAATTTAAGACAAAAAAATAATAAAATTTGAAAATAATATAAAGATAGAAAGATTGATATTGTTTGTGAAACATGGCCTTTAAGCCTCTTTGGGTTAAATGCGGCAAATTTTGCTTATTTTTATTTTTTAATTTTTTTTATTATTTAATTAATTTTTTTTATTTTTTCAAATCGTCTCAATGAGATGAATCTAAAAAGTAAAAAAAAATTGACTAAAAAATTAAAAAAGTTCACTAAAGACGAAAATAAGTAATATAAAATTTAGTTTATTTTTGTCTTTTTTGAATTTTTTTATATTTTCATCAAAAAAATTTACTTTTTCAACCCGTCTGGAAGAGACGAGTTAAAAAGTATAATAGCTTGATTAAATAATAAAAAAAATTTATTAAAAATAAAAATAAATAAGATCAAATAAGTAAAAAAGCAACAAAGATGGACTTTTAAGAAAATTCAGCCAGAGGGCGGCTAAGTGTGGGAAGTATTCGAGGGCAGAATTTGACAAAATTACTGTAAATAATTTTTAATTTTTTGTTACTAATTTTAACTATAAGTTACAAATTTTTCCAAACACACGCAATTTCTACTAAGTTACTGTTTATCAAAAAATAATATTTTTTCGTTGAAATTGACATCGACAGGTTAAATGCGGTGGAGTAGAGGTTCAATGTCTGGTTTCAGAATTTTATTGGAATTTAAATGACCGAACAAACCAAAATACTTTGGCAAGAAAATAAAAGATCGAAAATTAATAAAATAAAATATTATTAATTTTCGTAAATAAAAACAAAGATTACAAGAAAGAAATATCGCCATTCACCTACGGTTGCTCGGCAAATATTGAGCATTCTTTCTTGAAGATTCTTGAAAAATGAGAACCATCTGCATTGTGCTACTCCTAATGCATAAATAAATAAATAAAAGATAAAAAAAATAAAATTCGTTGTGAATTGATGAAATTAGTGTCCCTTTATAATAGATATAATCTAACTATTTATAAAATTTCTTAAAAAACTACATATAACTATTAATAACTACCCTAAAGTAAGGTTTTCTCCTTCGATGCTAAGTGTCAATCCGTTGTAATTTTTATCAACTGCCATTTAGATTTTTAATCACCATTTGTCAACCTTTAAATTATTCAGTATGGGCATTTTAAATATATAATTATTTTTTATTAAGCATTTATAAATATAGTATGCTATTTAAATAGAAAATAATATTCTCGACAGAAAAATATTAATTATGGTACAAACGATTACAAGTTATAATTTTTATCAAACACTCACAACTTTTACTAAGTTACAATTTATAAATTATTAATTTTACTAATAACAAATACCACCGATATTAGCAACCTTTTTCCCGTTATCTCCAAAAAAAATTCATGCCACAAAGAGTTGCGGTAGGCCATGTTAGGTTTCGATATGTAACAGATATCCCATGCGTGTTGACAAAAAAATAGTGGTGCATGCTTTAGTTAAAATGATGACGGTGGCAAACCTAGACAGTTTGGATTGAGGGTGTACCCTGAGCAAGTCATGCTAGCATTGAGTAATTATTCGATATTTTTAAAGTAGCATGTAATAAGTTTAAGTAATATTTTTATATAATATAATAATAACTAATTTTACGATAAGAACATAACAACTTACATTTGTTGAATAGTTAAAAGACAAATAATAAATCACAATATATAAATTATAATTATTTATTTATAAAAAAATATCACATAATATTATATACCGTAATACTTTAGAAGTAGCTAATAATATTGCTGCAGCAAAGGTTACAAATGTATCAGTCTCCAAAGGGAAAAAATAATAATTAATTCCTAGTCAAGAGTACATCCACCCGTCGCATTCAACCCCATTTCTACCATCTGTCGATTTGTCGTATATTCGTTGCCTAAATGATTGCACATACAAATAATTTTTTCCTTATTATTTTAATTTTTTTATAAATAAAAATGCACATGTCATATTTGTTTTTCTCTTTAATTAATATTACAACATTATTTAGTTACTTTAAATGACAAATTTCTTCTTCACTATTATTTTTTCCATTAATATTACGTTATATACAGATCATTTAATATTATAGATTAGTAAGCTCTAAACTAAAGAAAAAAATAGTAAGTCTCTTGTGACAATCAATTTTAAGATGACTTTATGTTATGATTTTTAATTTTTTGTCTTTTTACTTAAAGTTTAAAAAATAAAAAATTCTCGTTTTGTAACCCAAAAGCTTTTAACTTTTTTTTCTTTTTAAATAAATCTTTTTATATATTTTTAAAAATATAATAGTTTTTAAAAAAAATTTGAGTTTAGTTCGCTTTTTGATAGTAGTGCTAGATTTAGTCCGAACACTTTATTTAATAGATTTGGTCATATTATGTTTAAAATTATTTTATTATATCTAATATACTTCTATTAAAGATATTATCTTTCTTGATTTGAAATATTTTTAAAGTTTTTTTAAAAACAGCGTATCTTTTAAATCAAGCAATATTTCTCTCTCTCTCTCTCTCTCTCTCTCTCCTAATTTGAAATATTTTTAAAATTTTTTCAAAGATGACGTATTTCTTAAATCAAACAATCTCTCACTCTCTCTCTTTTTACTCGGCGAAATCACTCACCGCCATAATACATATAAATGATACATAATTACATACAAACGATATATTTTTTAAACTATTTTATTATACACATAAATCTGATATATTTTTAAATTTATAAAATTATTAATTTTGATATATATTTTAACTTATCGCAACCACATGTGACCGCTGATACATTCATCAATGGTTAGTGAAAATATTTTCATGAATAACATAAACCATCGATACATTTCAACTCCAGTTCACTGAGTATATACCACTAATATGTTTATCAGTATTAAATATCTGTTGCAATACTTTCTTATAATATAAATTTAAATTGATAAAATGTATCAGTGATTTAGGGGAGCTGTGTGTATTTAGTAATAACATGCAATTGATAATTATATCGGTGCTCAACAGATAAGTACTTTCAAAATTGTTCAACACGGAATTTGTAACTAATAATTGTATCAGTTGTACACTGATCGTATAGAGAATATGTATCAAAAAAATAATTATTTGTTGGTGAAGAAGAAAGAGAAAAAGAGGCGGTGATGAACTAAAAATACTATGTTAGAGAGATAGTGACAGATCAAATCTCATGCAAATCAGAGAGAGAATGAGAGACAGAGTTAACAAGCGGTAGCGATGGCTAGATCTGGAGTCGGTGATTTAGATCTAGTAGTCGGCAACGATAAGGAGCGGCGGCGACGACGAGATTTGAGTTGGTGGTCTAGATCTAGAAGGTCGGTGGCTCGAAGTGGCCAGCGCCAACTGATTCGAAAAAGGCGACGGCAGAGCGGAGGACGAGGAGGAGCGACAGCGGAAGATGAGAAGCTGGCTGAGGAGGGGCAGCCGAGGAGGACAAGTAGAAGGCGGTGGAAGAGGGGCAGCGGAGGATGAAATCCTAAGTGATTCTCCCTGGTTTTTTCCCCACATATTTTTCTATTTAAGGCTGTGAGAGAGAAGAACTATTCTTTTATCGTGATTTTAGACGAATTTTTGGATAATATAATCACATTTAAAGAGAAAATATATCACTGATTGGCAAATGGTATATTAGACCTAAAAATTCAAAATGTTTAAAAAAATAACTAAACCCAACAAAAAAGACTAATGAAGAAACTTTAAGCTAACATAAAAAATGAAGAAAAAAAAATAGAACATTAAAGAAATTACATTAAGCTAAAGAAATAAAAATTACATTACAAAGGAGTGTAAATGCTTGAAAATTAGATTGCATTATAAAAGCTAACATGACAATTAAGTTAAAAAAGCAATAAAAATAATGAATTAAAATGTTAGTAAAGTAAAACTAAGCTAACTAAAAAGAAAATGAAAAGAAATGCTAAAGTATTGAATATAAAAGAAAGAAAATAAAAAGAAATATAATATTAGAATTAAATGGGTGTAATATTGACAATTACAACTATTTTTATGTAAGTGCCTTAATTTTAACAATTAACAACATTGATTAGTGGTAATTGTTAAAAAAAATATTGGCACTAAGTTAATGAATTAATTAATTGCAACAATATACTAAAAATGAAATGAAAATAAAGTAATAACTAAAATTTTAAAAGAAACAATCTAACTACATTAAATAACAATTAACATTGCAAATATTAAACAAAATTGACAATAATTAAAATTGAAGAATTTGAAATAAAAGTTAACCCGATCGCTCCAATAGAGAGAAATGGAGTTTAGAAAGATCGGAGAACCAAGCGAGGTACCTGGATTGTCAGGGAATCCTCAAATTGGGAATGAGCTCCAATTGTCCAATCATCGGGTGGCGATCCAAGCAAAGCTTTAAGGTAAACATCGGAGGCTCGGTAATTCAGCAGGGTTTCGGCATCGGGGCTCGAAATTGCTCGGCAATTCGGCAGAATTTCACTATCAAAAACTCACTCTCCTCTTCTGTCTTTAAAAACGTATCAGATGTACTATATTTATAGAGTTCTTCAACTAATGAGATGCTGACACGTTTTAAGACACGTCAGCCATTTGAAGTTAGCGGCCGCCACAATGTGAGTTGGCGGTCGCCACCTTGGGCTAGGGTTTCTAAAAGATTCTATGGCGGTCGCCTCAATGGAGTTGGCGGTCACCCCCTTGGGTTAGGGTTTCCACAAAGTTCTATTAGCGGTCGCCATAATAGAGTTGGCGGTCACCATGTTGGAAATGTGGCGGTCGCCATGTTGGAATTTGACTTGAACAACAAGTTATTGATTTTGAAGGTTTTTGATGATTTGGGTTCAAATACTGAGCATGGATCACTTCCCGAGGATCAAACTGAGACACCATTCCACCAGTTTTTTTCATCGAATTCACCTAAGATTAGGCGGGGTCAAAATTGGGGTGTCTACAGTTGCCCCTCTTTGATATAATTTGTGTAGCAATGCGTGGTACAAACTGGGAGAATTCTTGCTAAAGAAAGGAGTAGCAGTTCCAACAAATTCATCACTTGAATCAGTTTCGACTTTAGAACACACCCACATACACTGCGCTTGGAAAAGCCTGAGTATAACCTTATAATCACACTTTTAAAGTGTGATGTTTCAACTGTTTTATAGTAGTGAGATAATTGATAACCTATATAGCCTCGTATGGAGAGTTGTGATAGGTGGAGCTACTGTCAGATATTAGAAGAGTAGTGTAACGGTGAGGAAGGTGACAACAGTTGTAGAGAAGCACATGTAATAAGCGCAGGGGTACACAGAAGCGATGAGCTAGTCCATTTGTGCAGATGGGTAAATCTGATGATGTGTTGGATGTCGGCAAGAAGCGATAGTAATAATTGTTGGAAGTTCATAAAAAAGCTCTAGACAATTAGACTAATACGATAGACGTGACCGACAGGTGTAAATCTCGACAAAAGCAAGTCTCTTTTGCTCTTGATTTGGTTGGTGGCTGTGATCTCTCTGATTGTATGCACAAAAGAGGAGAGATAGAACCACGCTCTTTTATAAAGTAGTGAACTTTGTGGGGCGCTTGAGTTGAGATGCGGGCATCTCAGTGTAAAAGTGCTGGTCAAGCGCTATTTGGGTGTGGCTGTTCGACAAAAACAATAGAATTGACATCAACTCTGATTTTTTTAAAGGTAGTTTGTAAAATTCAAGGCAAGGTAGAGATTGTTAGGCTATGTGTCATATATTCTACGGGCCTCGTATTTTTATTATTTTATTTGGTCTATATGTATTTAGATTGGGGTAGAATTATGAGTTCACTACGAATCTTTTTTGTATAAAATTTAATATTATATAGATTTATGGGCTTTTAGGATTTTCTTAGTATGTCTATAAATAAGATGATGAAAGAACTCTAGTGTTACAGAAAAATATAGTAAGTAGTAGTTGTACTTTTTCACATTCAACGTAGTGAAATATTTACTCTCTTGTCGTGCCAGTGTGGGCCGAACCACGTAAATCTTCGGTGTTTATTATTATTTTTTATTTTTATGTGTAATTTTATAAATTATAAATTACAATCACATATATCAAAACTAAAATAATAAATTATGATTAGGTTATCTCTATATATTTGGTATTTAAAAACTCCAAGTAAGGGATTTTGTTATTTATTTATTTATTTGTTAGTGCTGAATTAGGAGGACAACAAACATAATTTTTTTTATGAGCGCGTATGAAATACTTTTTGTTTTTATGTAATAACCAAAATAAAAAAATAAATAAAAAACTAAAAACGATCACATACGTAATTTTCTAAGCATGTATTTAATTAGTTTTATTTTAATATAACCAAAAATGTGAATACTCAAATTTAAGTCGACCTGTCAAGGTCAAGTCAGGTGGACCCATGTACCTCAAATTTCAACTTAATAGACCATTCGATAGTTCATTAATCTGTCCAAATTCATCTTCTTTTCTCATGTCAATTAATTGTAGAGACATACGTGCTGGCTCTGTCCTCTGTCCAGTTGTTAAGAAACTTATGCGAAAAATTATTTTACATAAAAAATGAAGTGAAAAAAAAAAGAGAAAAAAAATATAAATGAATTAATTTTCGTCATTTGTTTAGTTTACAATAAAATTGATAAAAATTTTAATTTTTAATTTTCTCGCGATGCATAATTTTTTACGTTTTACTGAATTTATTTTATGAAAAAATATTTTCACAAGAAAAACTGTGTTTTCCGGTTAAATGAACGAAATGTGGACTTTCTATGAATTTTCCCACCTCCTAGGTGTCAATTTGTGTGGATTGCTCTGTCTCGTTTTTGCATCAGCTAAATGCCGTTGCAAATACTATTTTTATCGTAATAAAAGTATTTGCGTCGGCTTTGTGACTGCAAATCTAGGGTCGCTACTATTGGATGCAACCACGTTTACCGATGGCTTTATCCCATTTTGCGATGGAACAAATACTCTTTTGCGACGGTAACAGATAGTAGCAAATACTAAGGAAAAAATAATTTCTATGTGCGATGGTGAATTTTCTTTTGCAAAAGATATTATTTGCTATGGCAAAAATAGACGTGTTACGACGGCAAAGTGCTAACGCAAATACTATTTCAATATTGTTGAAAATATTTATTTACAACGAATTTCTGTCTCAAATAACTAATTCTTTAGAAAGATACAAAAAATATCATCTTTTTCTAATATTTTACCTGTTGCAGAAAAAAATCAAAGATTCATACATCAGCATCCATTAATTTGTCTAATTATTAGAAATATAAAATATCCAAATATTTATGCATATTCATATTTAAGTATTAAAAAATATATTAACTTAATATTAAAAATACAAAATACATCAAAATAAATTTTTTTAAAAATATGTATATTTTGTACTTTCAAAAGAATTAGTGTCAAATGATATCAAATGATCTATCCATGAACCAAACACGAAAAGAAAAACAATGAATGAATATTAATGAACACACAAGCACAACGCCACAAAAAAACGATTGTTTTAGTAATGTACAAAATACTCTGAAAACAACATTTGAGTTTAAATGAAAGTATAATTTTAAATAAGTCATAATCTAATAAATAAATTAGAAACCACAAGACCATATATATAAGTCAGAACAGTTCCATTACACAAGTTAATTTCCCCTACACTCTCACTCTCTCTCTCTCCAACATGGAAAATTTATATGAAAATACAGTAAAATTACAAAAAAAAAAAACAAAAAAACAAAACTTCTCCCATAGACACACACTAAAGTGAAAGTCACAAAAAGATTTACGTGAGACCCTACACCGTTTTATTTTGTAACATATATATGTTTGACGTGTTTCTTTCATTATATGTATATCATCGATGATTAGTTTATGCTTAAGTGTAGTATAACAGCATGCGTGGATGTATTTTACGCTTTTTCGGGTTTGATTTGGGCTTATTTGGTTGATCTCCAGGTTGAAAAACTTGTTCTAGAGCTGAGTGTTGGCATACCCAGCAGTTCAGTCGACTGGATCATCTGTTGGTGGGTTCAGTCGACTGGATTAAACTACCAGTCGACTGGGGTGTGGCGGTGGAGGAGTTTTTGAGATCTAGAACTCCTTCAGTCAACTGAATTGAGCAATTCAGTCGACTGGATGTTGGTTTTGCCGAGGCCTACTGTGGCGTTGGGATTTAGGTTAAAAAATAAGGGATGTTAAAGATGTTTTGAAAACATTTTTAACACTTTGGAAACCAAATTTTGAAATTTTAATTTTTTAAAAATAGAATCGCCACTTAGTTTTTGAGAAAAACTAAAAAAAACAAAATTAGCTACTTATCTTTAAAACGTTAACCAGAGAAAAGGGGTTCGAGAGTTAAAGTACGAATCGAGAAAGGTGTTAGGTTGGCCTCTACTAATCATCTTTGATTCTTTTATATGATTTTCAAATGCATGCAAATAAAAAAAATAGAGGTAAAGAGAGAACATCCAAAATCAAGTATAGAAAATAAATAATATATGCACATAACACTCCAAAACAAATAAGTATTTTAAAAGAAAAATTCTAAATCCTATGACATGTAATTTTTATGTAAAAGATACATGAAACATACCCGCATATAATATTCATCAAAATAAAATAACTATTATGATTTGAATAAAAGAATAAAAACATGCTAGAAATTGTTACTATCAAATTACTAAGAATTGCCTAAACATGAATTGTTATAAAACAAATTGAATTATTCAAAATACTAAACTAACATACAAAACATGCATATTCTTAAACTTTTAAGATAAAAGGAATGTAAAAATACTCTATTAAAAAGTTTACCAAAACATAATAATAAGTATTTTATGCATTAAAATGACAATAGAAGATTTAAATTGAAGAAAAAGAAATAAAGAGAAGGTTTACAAAAAGAGAACTATGCTTAAAAAGGTTGGAAGAAATTATTAAACTAATGGAAAGAAAAGCTAACTATCCATATTTTATGTTTTTAAACAAAACAAAAGAAAAGAAAAATAATATGAATGAAATGAACAAATGAGTTTTAATTTTATTAGAAGAAAAAACTACACTATAAACCTAAAAGATGAAAATAAGAAAAATAAGAACAGCATTTCATAAAAGGTATTTTTGTTTTTTGTGGTCAATAAAAGAAAATATAAAAAAATATTATAAAAGAAAGATTAAACTAACAAAGGAAATAAAAGAAACTTTGATTGTTGATCATTTTATATTTTTAAAGGAGAATAAAAGAAAAGAAAAGAAAGTGGAAGAGAATAAAGAAATAGAAAGAATGATGGAGGATTTAAAAGAAAAAATTATAATGCCATTTAAAGGTGAAAATTAGCTTAAAAACCTTGTGTAATTTTTGGATTTATAGAAGAAGAACTATAAAATAAAAATAAGGCTATAAAGAAAACAAAATGAAATAGTATAAGTAAAACAAATTAAAAGAAATACTTAACAAAGAAAAGTTAAATTATTATTCTAATTATAGAAAAATAAAGCTAGTAACAAAAAATTTAGATTAGTATTAGCAAAAGAACATTAAACTAATAATAAAAAAAAAGAAAAAGAAATGCTAATATTAAATGAAATATAGAATTAACATTAAAAGAAATAGGAAGTAAAATGCTATAAGAAAATTTAAAGCTAATAATGAAGTGTTAGAAAAAGAAAATTAAACTGATGCTAATGAAAAAATTTTAAGCTAACATCAAAAATGACGAAAAGAAAATTAAACATTAAAAAAATTATATTAAATTAAAAAAATAAAAGCTACATTACAAAAGAAAGTAAATGTTTGTAAATTAGATTGCATTATAAAAGCTAACATGACAATTAAGCTAAAAAAATAATAAAAATATCTAATTAGAATGCTAGTAAAGTAAAACTAAGCTAATTAAAAAGAAAATAAAAAAATTGCAAAAGTATTGAATATAAAAGAAAGAAAATGAAAAGAAATGTAATATTAGAATTAAATTGGTGTATTATTGACAATTACAATCATTTTTATGTAAGTGCCTTAATTGTAATAATTAACAACATTGATTAGTTGTAATTGTTAAAAAAAATATTGGCACTAAGTTAATGAACTAATTAATTGTAACAATATACTAAAAATGAAATGAAAATAAAGTAATAACTAAAATTTTAAAAGAAACAATCTAACTACATTAAATAACAATTAACATTGCAAATATTAAACGAAATTGACAATAATTAAAATTGAAAAATTTGAAATAGAAGTTAACTCGATCGCTCCAATAGAGAGAAGTAGAGTTTAGAAAGATTAAGGATCCAAGCGAGGTACCTGGATTGCCGAAAAATCATCAAGTCGGGAATGAGCTCCAATTGTTCAATCATTGGGTGGCGATTCAAGCAAGGCTTTAAAGTAGACGTCGGAGGCTCGGTACTTCAGCAGGGTTTCAACATCGAGGCTCGGAATTGCTCGATAATTCGGCAAAATTTCACTCTCAAAACCTCACTCTCCTCTTCTGTCTTTGAAAACGTACTAGAGGTACGATATTTATAGAGTTTTTCAACCAATGAGATGCTGACACGTTTTAAGACACGTCAGGCCATTTGAAGTTGGCGGCCGCCACAATGTGAGTTGGTGGTCGCCATATTGGAGTGAACGGTCGCCACCTTGAGTTAGGGTTTTCAAAATGTTTTATGGCGGTTGCCTCATTGGAGTTGGCAGTCGCCACCTTGGGTTAGGGTTTCCACAAAGTTCTATAGGCGGTCGCCATAATGGAGTTGGCGGTCGCCATGTTGGAATTTGACTTGAACAACAAGTTATTGATTTTGAAGGTTTTTGATGATTTGGGTTCAAATACCGAGCTTGGATCACTTCTCGATGATCGAACTGAGGCACCATTCCACCTATTTTCATCATCGAATTCACCTAAGATTAGGCGGGGTCAAATTGGGGTGTCTACAGTTGCCCCTCTTTGATATAACTTGTGCAGCAACGCGTGGTACAAGTTATGATAAAGATCCTAAGACAACAACCATTTGACTGAGCCGCCAATCTTTAGGTCACAAATACACAAGCATGCATATAATGTTGGTCGTGCTCAAATTTTTATCAAGCTGCCTACGTACCATTTTCCTAGAGATCATACCAAAATGTACTTCACGGGGCAAAGTGAAAGGATGGAAGATATGAAACATGATGCAGATACCGATATGATGTAGGCAGATTCTAAAGATCGAGTTAAGATCTAAGGGGAAGCCTAAACAAGTAAAAGATTGAGTTAAGATCTAAAAACTTAGCGGGAAATAAAATAATTAAAAGGATCGAGTTAAGATCTAAAAACTTGGCGGGAAATAAAATAATTAAAGGATCGAGTCAAGATCTAAGAAATTACCTTAACCAAAAAAGCAATCAATCGGTCGAGTTAAAACCTCATAATTTTGGGATGGAAGCAGTATAAAAATAATTAAAAGCATAGTTACGGCTTAAAATTAAATTTATCGGAGAAGAACAATCACGAATCCATAGGTCGAGTTAAGATCAAAAAATTCAGAACGAGGTACGTGATAAAAATAATTAAAAGCCTAGTTACGGCTTAAAATTAAATTTATTGGAGAAAAACAACCACGAATCAATAGGTCGAGTTAAAATCTAAAAATTCAGAACGATGTATGCGATAAAAATAATTAAAAGTCTAGTTACGACTTAAAACTAAATTTATCGGAGAATAACAATGTTTGCGGAATCATAAGAAAAACACACAATAAAACTATTTTTGAAAAGCCCCTAATGTTTAATTTTTAAAAGAAGACACCCAAAATAAAAAAAGGAAATTATTTTTATTACTAAGATATTTTGACAATAATGCTAAATAATCACATAAAATAAATACACTTAAAAGGTAAAGTAAACACATAATAGGAAATAAAATGCATGAAAATAATAAAATAAACAAAAACGTACATTAAAAGCTCCAAACAGCCCCTCTCAAAACCCCCAAAACACCATAATGAAAAACCTGACATGGCGGTCGCCAAGATTGATATGACATGATGGTTGACATGTTGGCGGTCGCCATGATGAAAACCCTTCCAACATAGCGGTCGCCAAGTTGAAATCCCTACAACATGGAAGTCGACATGTGACGTTTCACAAACATGGCGGTCGCCATGATCAAAGGTGGAGGCCGCCACCTCCAAACGCGGATAAGGTTGTTTGAGGCACGCGGACATGGCTCATTTGTTCACTCCTCACTCTCTCTCTAGCCTCACTGCTCTCTTTCAAACTCTCTCCCACTCTTTCTTGCTTCCAAACCTTTTCTTTTCTACTTCTTACTTCTTAGCTTCCTCACGATGTTCACCTTATTGTTCGTGATCCCGTTCCTCTTCATGGCCGACCAGGGCCAGGGAGATGACGACTTGGGGGCACAACGGAGTCCCACGGCTGCTGAGAGTTCCTCCATGGGGAAGCTTAGGGATACGACCACCAGTCTCCTTGCCAGCGGGGTCACTGCTACGCAGCCGAACGCTGCGATGGATGCTCTTCTTCTTGAGGCAGAGTACGCCTCTCGTCAGACAGCCGAGGAGGAGGCCTGGGCAGCCGCTGAGGCACAGGCGGCGTCAGATGCTGCTGCAGAGCCTGAGATGGCTGATTTCTTAGATCCTGATGCTGGGGAGGGCAATCCAGCACCTTTCGACCCGCACACGTATGCTCCGGTCCCCCACCGCTTGCTTCGGGGTGGGATGAGACGTTATGAGCCGCCTACAGATTCCATTGCAGCTGACGTTCTTCTGCGGGTGTCTGACCACCATATCTTTCATCAGCGACCTTCGGTAGGTTCCCTAACTTTACCGTTTCAACTCCAAATCATGTTTTTATGATATATCAAACGTAGACGCATGTCTAGAATCCCCCCTTATGACGATGATTTGATTGATGACGATGTGATGATGAATGATTGTAATATGATGATGAATGATTGTGATATGATGATATCTTAGCTTAGGGACCCTTGCAAATAGATTAAAATAGTAGGAACACATAGGCTTTGAATACAATAAATGGGGCAATTTTTAAAACAAAATCATCAGGATAAAAGAGCTTTAATTTGTTTTGGGGTTTAGACATAAAAAAAAAAATCTAAGGGGCTGAACTTTTGCTTTTAGTTTTGGGGCGCGAAAATTTAAAGAAATTTATCAAAAATCCTAGAAAATTAGAAGCAATGTTGTCGAAAATTCTAAAATCTATGATAAATTTTTCTAGCTTAAAGGGTATTTTTTCAAAAATTTAATGAGAATTTTTCGAAAAGGTCCTAAAAAGATTAAGAAAGATTCTCCTAGGAAAATGAGAATGTTTTTCAAAAATTCCTAGAGATTCAAAAAAATTGAGAAAAAATAGAAGGAATTATTTTCCAAAAGTCTTAAAGAACTGGAGCAAATTTTCATGAAAAATTTTAGAAACTCTCTTTTTTTTTTCTTTTTTTTGGGAAAATGAGGGAATTTTTTTTTAGAAAAAGTCCTAGAAATGAGGAATATACTAGAAAATTCTAGAAAATTATAAGAAAATATTAGAAAATTAAGGAAAAAATTGGCAAAAGGGGCAAGACACCCACAAGAAGATTGAGCCGAAGGATCGTCACATAAACACGATCCTAGGGATATAAGGTTTGCCTGACTTATTAGGGCTTGGGAGAACCGAATGGTCGTCACATACACACAAACCTAGGGTAGATTGGATGCCTAATTTATCAGGGCTTTGAGAAAATCGAAGGGTCATCACATACACACGAATCTAGGGTAAATTGGGTGCCTGATTTATTAGGGTTTTGAGAAAATCGAAGAGTTGTTACATACACACGAATCGTGCCTGATTTATCAGGGCTTTGAGAAAATCGAAGGGTCATCACATGCACACGAATCGTGCCTGATTTATTAGGGCTTTGAGAAAATCGAAGGGTCGTCACATACACATGAACCTAGGGTAGATTGGGTGCCGAATTTATCAGGGCTTTAGAGAACCGAAGGGTCATCTCATACACATGAACCTAGGGTATATTGGGTGCCTGATCTATCAGGGCTTTGAGAAAATCGAAGGGTCGTCACATACACACGAATCTAGGGTAGATTTTTAGATATTTTTCTACACTTTGCTTGGTCGATTTATTCTTTATATGTTTTCTTCTTTTCAGGTTGGTTACTATGTCAGAGGTTTTGGAGGTTCCACCTCCGGAGAGGTGTTGGAGTGGCACGATGCCTTCCCTCCTCCCAGCCGGGCTATTATTGATGCCTCTGACTTTGCTCGATTCATACCCTTATTGGGTAGGATGAGCAATGACTGGGTATGGTTGACAGCTTTGGCGGAGCGGTGGTGGGATACCACCAACACTTTCCACTTCGCCACCCTTGAGGCTACTCTGACGCCTCTATATTTTGCTCTTATTACGGGCATTCGGGTCGGAGGAGCACCTATTCCATTTAACCCGTCCATCGATCGTTCTGTCGAAGCGATGCTGCACTTCTTTGGAGCCATCCCTGCGCAGATAGACAGAGATCGGGTTCGGTACACCTGGTTCTTTGAGCGCTTCTGCCACTTCCACTACTTCGAGCCCCATCACTTCGAGTGGGTTGCCCGGGGATTTTTGATGTATATGTTTGGTACCTCCTTGTTTTCAAACAGGGAAAACACCAATCATCTTCATTACCTCGGTGCCCTAGCACGTCTGGATCGAGTTTCCTCATTTGATTGGGAAGGAGCTGCCCTTTCCACCCTCTACGGCTTTGTGCGGACATTGACCCGGTTCCCCCAGGAGTTCAGCATGGGGGGATACTGGAGGGTCTGGGAGGTATGATTTATTTTCTGCACTTGGCCGTTCCTTTCTCTTATTCATTATTACCCTTTATCTGTTGACTTATGAGTTCCTTGGGCTTCATGTCCCGACAAACTCCGCAGCAGACCCTCTAATTATTCCCCGAGCAGCGCAGTGGTCCCGGGGGCTGAAAGGGAAGAAGGCCGGAGGGAAGGACATCGATCGATTTTGGGTCTCATTGGACCAGCTGACACCTGACCAGGTATCATAATATTCTGCCTTCTGTTTATTACATTGTTTTCTATACTACTGTTCACTGTACTGCTCACTGCACTGGTACATGCGCTGCTCACTGCACTGTTATCTGTACGACACTATTCTTTGCATGGATTTCTGCACACCGATTATTATATTCTGCTCATGACATTATACCACTTATTTATTCTTTGCCTTACACTGTACTTTGAACTGTTGTAGGTCCACTGGGATGTTTGACGGGGAGTGGAGGATCGGGCTAGTCCAGATTTGATGCGCAGCCGCAACATTGCTGCGAGACAGATCCAACTTGAGGGTCCATTCGGTCGGAAGTACTATCTCAGCGAGCGAGTGGTTCGCCATTCACTTGGCCTTAATCACTTCAGGATACTTGTGGTCCCTCCAGTTCGTATGCACTGGCCTGATTGTCTCACCCCGGTCGACGTTCTCTTGGAGATGGTGGGGACTCCGACTTCAGAGCTTCTGGTAGCAGAGGGGGACTATGTAGCCTGGGCTTGGGCACACCTGATGGGTCCAATAGGCCCTGGCCTGATTGTCCCTGGCGGTAGGAGGAGAGGATGAGCACCGGAGGTAGCCGATGCCGGTGTTGCCGCTGGAACTACTGCAGCGGATGATGCTGGTCCAGGTGGTGCTGACGCATGTGGGGTTAGGGCTGGGGGTGTCGAGATACCCTGCACTGTATCTTCCTTCGTGGATGGGTATCCTTTTGATATTCCCATCCCGGTTCCTCTAGAGCCAGAGTTCCAGCCAGAGCACGCCCAGGTATGACTCTTTTTCTTACTGTTTCTTTTTCGTCCTTCTTTATTTATAGAATGCTTAGTTCTGCATTACTTCTTAACAGACGGATCAGGCATGGCTGGATCGTCTTATGTTGATGATGAGTGGTCTGCGGGCCCTTGTTCGTCAGCAGGACGCTGCTTTGTGTGCAGCTGGGATCCCTTTTGTTCCTCGGCCGGTGAGTGTTTGCCCTTTTTGATCTTTTTATTTTTATTTATACTGTTTCTTTATTTTTTGTTTCTTTTGACAGCCTTCTATAGCTGCTACTGTTCCACCCCTACTCCTGCTCCTGCTCCGGTTCTGGCTCCCGCTCGAGGCCGTGGATCTCGAGGTGCTTCTTCTAAAGCTCGCTCCAGAGGATCCGTCTCATCTTCCAGGAGTTGCTCCAGAGCCATATCCTCTTCGTCCAGCAGTGATGATGGTGATGATATCATAGAGCAGCTCTTCGAGGATGTCAGCTTAGATGAGGCCGGCCCTTCCTCCCGCCGAGTCTGCCCGAGGCACACTTGAAGGAGAGAGAGTTCCCCCTTCTCTAGTCTTTGTCTTTACATTTACTTTTCATGGGCCTGCGTGCCCCAGTCTTGATACATTTACATACTTTTGACACACTTGCCTGCGTGCCCCATTTTTGTTTGTTATTGGGCCTGAGTGCCCCAGTTTACATTACATTACCTTTTATGCATCTTTCGGCCTTTATGCCATTTTATTACTTAATACCCATCTACTATGTGATTTGCCCTTATTTACTGTTCGAACTGTCTTGTATGTACAATGCGAATGTCAACACTTTATACAATCCATGGAAACTAAAAACTGAATACACCTGCCATTTTGTAAACATGGCGGCCGCCACAACTAACATGACGATTTTTCTTCTAACATGCCGGTCGCCACCTCCAACATGGTGGTTGCCATTTCTCTCATTGTGGTTGCCTGGTCAAACTAATGTTGTCACTGTACTGTGCTTTTTTAAGTTGGCGGGCGCCAACTCCACGGTGGCGGCCGCCACAATGAGTGAGACTTTTGCCAAACTTTTGGTTTTTCGCCCTTTTCTGCCTTATAAATACAGTCCTGGAGGCCCCCTTTTCTGTTGCTTACACTCAAATGACTACCCCACTTTCTTCTTGGATTGCGGTGTTCTCCTATGTTGAACGTCTGAACTTCGCTCCTTTTAGGATCAATGCTATTTCCTCATTGAGGACCATAGAGATCAATAGGCCTTTACTGATGGCTGCTTCTCAACTGTGGGACCCGCAGTCCCATGTCTTCCTGTTCAATCTTGAAGAACTCTGCCCCACTGTAGAGGAGTTTACTGCCATTTTGGACTTAGCTCCGCGGAGTTCTGTTGTAGTCCTTACGTTCTTTCTTTCTATCTGTCATCAAGTGATACAGCTTTGTGGTCTATCTAGGATGGAGGCTTCTCTTCTGACTTCGGGCGACTGTCTTGACCTTGCATGGCTTATTGAGAGGTTTCATCCTACTAGTGACGTCAGCGACCTCGGTTTCAGCTGCGGCGACGCTATGCATTTTGTTTCTGCCTTTTGGCCTAGTATCTTCTTGTCCCTTTTGATGGACGAGTTAGCTATGCCTTGGTTCATATTGCCAGTCAAATGTGGATGGGGAAGGACTTTGTGCCCCTTGTTTTGGCCGAGACACTACTGGGCATGGACACTATTCATCATGGTGAGACAACCACTTTTGTCGGCAATCCTCTACTTCTTCAGGTAAGCTTAACATCTTTCTTTGTACCAAACTTTTGTCACACTGTAAAAATTTTCTCTCTTTGCTTTAACTCTTGCTACAGATCTGGCTGATGGAGAAAGTTAACCTTATACAGAAACCTCCCACTGATAAGCATGACGCCGCTGCTTTCCTTTACCGCCCGCGTTATCAGAATTGTGACACTGAGGCAGCTTGGCGAGAGTACTTTTCATCCCTGATCGGCCCAGTTATTACCTGGTAATGTCCCTGGTGGCGGATCCCCACCATGACCTTGACTACAATGGATCATCTTGGTGTACTGCTGGTTGGCCTGCGTCAGACTACCTTATACTATCCTCATAGGATCATGCGTCAGTTTGGGCGCCGTCAGATTATCTTTTCCAGTATTCAGGGTTGTCTGTTTTCTTCCGTACTGCAGGCTCCATTTCTGACACAGTATCAGGATGCCTGGCCATCTCGCACACTGATGGAGATGCAGGACCTTTGGTGTCCCAAACTTTCTGATGAGTACGTAACATGGTTGATACAAGATAGGGAGAAAAAAGGTAGAGAAGAGGGGAAACAAGCATCGAAAAGGAGAAGAGTTTGGGGATCTCTGCTTTATTTTGAAAAATTTCACAGCTTTCTCTTTTTTTTATTGGTAGAGTTTGGGACTTGTGTGCTCTTTCTTTATTTAAGAACTTTTTAGTCTTGCCTGAAGTAATGAAAAACTCCCACTTTGTGTTTAAGATGGTTCGAATTTGTCCAAAATTTTATTGACTTTATTATCAAAATTCAAAAATTAATTTGCGTTAGTCTTATTTAGATTCAAAATGGTTGTAGACAAAGAATGTGGTCGGACATCTTTAAAAGAAGCTGCCTACGTATCCCAAAAAGATGGAATCAGGCCTTAACGTTGTTCAGGCTCGATTTTCACTCGGGTATTAACACTCTCCTTTTGTAGTGCCCTAACTTTTGCCAAGGTCGCCCTTTCGGGTTTTTGGCCTTGCCGACTGCTCTACCTCAGGGATAGTACTTTTTAAGCTGGTCGAGGTTTACTGGGGTGGAGAATATGTTGCCATCCAGATCCATAATAATGATTGCAGCACCGGTTATGATGGCTTTGATGAGAAACGGTCCAGACCAGTTGGGTTTAAACTTGCCCCTTGGGTCAAAGATATGAGCTCTAATTTTCTTGAGGACCAAATCCTCTTCTCTGAGGTCCCGAGTCTTGACCTTCTTATTGAACGCTCAAGCTATCCTCCTTTGGTAACCTTGTATATGAAATAGAGCTTGCAGCCTTCTTTCATCAAACAAAATCAACTCCTCCATTCGGTTCCTCTGCCATTCTGCTTTTAGAACACTGCTTCGGCCACTACTCTTAGTGAGGGGATTTCCACTTCAATGGGAAGCACGACTTCCATCCCGTACACTAAAGAGTACGGCGTAGTCCCTGTTGAAGTTCGGATTGACGTTCGGTATACCCAGAGTGCAAATGGTAGATGTTCCGGCCAATCTTTGTGTGAGTTGATTGTCTTTTACAGAATTTTCTTAATATTCTTATTTGCTGCTTCGACTGCTCCATTAGTTTGCGGTTGTTATGGCGAGGACTTATAAGCCACTATCCGGTATTCCTCGAAAAGATTCAAGACTTTCCCTTGAAAATGTGAGCCATTATTCGAGATGACCTCGTGGGGAACTCTGTAGCGACAAATGATATTTTCCTTGATGAATTTGGCAACATGGGAGGCTCTCAACACCGAGTTGAAAGCAACTTTTACCCACTTGGTAAAATAGTCATTTGCCACTAAGATAAACTCGTGTCCATTATATGCCTTCGGTGTTACTCTGCCAATTACATCGATGCCCCATACTAAAAATGGCCATGGTGACGTCAGGTTGTACAGCTGAGACACGGGAACGTGCATGAGGTTTGCGTGAATCTGACACTTATGACACATCCGCACAAACTGTATACAATCCGTCTCCATTGTCATCCAAAAGTATCATTGTCATAGGATCTTCTTAGTTAACATATCACCACTCATGTGCGGCCCAAAGACTTCGGAGTGTATCCCTTTCATCAGCTCTTGGCCCCCTTCAGTGTTTACACACAGCTTGCTGACCCCAGAATGTTCTCATTTGTATAGTCTACCCCCACAAATGAAAAACTGCGCAGATAGTCATCGTATTGCCCTTTTGTCGTTTTTGTTGGCAAACTTTGGATATTCTCCTTTCTCTATGAAGTTCTTAATGTCAAAGTGCCATGGGAGGCCGTCAGTGCTTTCTTCAATAGCACATGTCATCTCGTATGCCAGCTTTCTTTTCTGCTCTATTATCAGATGTCTCATTCGCACTCCGGGTGGTATGTCAATCATGGATGCTAGGGTGGCTAGTGCATCGGCGAACTTGTTCTGCAGTCTCGGCACATGGGTAAAGATTACTGATTCAAAGTACGGTAACGCTTCTCCAGCTCTTGATGGTAGAGAATTAAGGTTAAATCTTTGACCTTCCATTCTCCTCTTGCTTGTGAAACCACCAGTGCCGAATCTCCAATAACTTCCAGCTTCTTTGCCCCCTCGTTCCAAGGCTGCATCCAATCCAGCTACGCATGCTTCGTACTCGGCTTGATTGTTGGTGACTTTAAAATTGAGCTTTAGAGATAATGGCACATGTGATTCGTCGGGAGTGACAAGAAGGAATCCTATTCCATAGCCATATTAGTTGGATGTGCCATCAAAATATAGAGTCCACTTGTCATCCCCGACTTCCATTAGTTGTTCGTCCGAGAACTGGAACTCTGTGTCTTCATTTCCTTCAACTGGTTGGTCTGCCAGAAATTTTGCCACTGCTCTATCTTTGGCTGACTTTCGGGTGACATACTTGAGGTCAAATTCTGATAATAATAGCAACCATCGGGCCAACCTCCCTGTCAGAACCGACTTTTCCAATAAGTACTTTAACGGGTCCATGCGGGAGATGATGTTTACTGTGAAAGACAACATATAGTGCCTCAATTTTTGGGAAGCCCAAACCAAAGCCCAGCATGTCTTTTCTAGTGGTGTGTAATGTATCTTCGACCTTGTCATCTTCTTGCTCAAGTAGTAGACTGCCTTTTCCGTTCCTATTTCATCTTCTTGCGCTAGCATGCATCCCATAGCAGAATCAGTTACTGACAAATAAAGGATCAGTGGCCGATCAGATCCGGGAGGAGCTAGAAAAGGTGAATTTTGCAAATACTGTCACACGGCATCGAAGGCATCTTGACATTTCTGGTCCCATTCCAACTTGACTCCTTTCTTCAGCAGACGAAAAAGCGGCTCATAGGTAGTTGTCAGTTTCGCGATGAATCGACTGATAAATTGGATCTTTCCTAAAAATCACCTGACTTCTCGCTCGGTCCTTGGAGGAGGCATTTCCATGATAGCTTTGATCTTTGAAGGGTCGACTTCAATGCCTCGTTGGGTGATCATAAATCCAAGCGTCTTTTTGGATGTGACTCCAAAGGCACATTTCTGTGGGTTGAGCCTCATTTTGTACTTTTGAATTCTTTCAAAGAATTTTTGCAGTGCAACGATATGGCCATTTCGGTCCTTAAACTTGACTATCATATCAGCCACATACACTTCGACTTCCTTATGTATCATGTCATGCAGTAAAGTAGTGGCAGCCCTCTGATAGGTTACCCTTGCATTTTTCAAGCCGAATGACATTACACAATAGCAGTAGGTGCCCCAAGGTGTAGTGAACGTTGTCTTCTCTCTGTCCTCGGGATCCATCAGAATCTGGTTGTATCCGGAGAAACCATCCATGAATGACAAGAAGGCATGCCCTGCTGTGCTATCCACCAAGACGTCAATGTGTGGCAACGAAAAGTCATCTTTCGGGCTGGCCTTGCTGAGATCCTAAAAATTCACGCAGACACTGATGCGACTGTCATTCTTTAGCACCAGCACGATGTTGGCTACCCACTTTGGATACTCGATTACCATCAGGAACCCAGCACTGATATGTTTGGCAACCTCTTCTTTGATCTTCAAAACCCATTCTGGTCAGATTCGTCTTACTTTTTGTTTGACTGGTTTAGCGTTAGGGTATAAGGGGATATGGTGTTGATGATGTCAGGATCAATTCCGGGTATATCTTCGTCAGACCACGCAAATACGTCTTTGAATTCTTTTAATAAAGTTATTAATTGTTCACGTTCAACTATAGATAAAGAAGAACCAATTTGTACATTTTGCGGGTTAGTTTCATTACCCAGATTTATTGACAAAGTTTCTTCAATTATTGGTTGGGCACGCATTTCTTATTCTCTTTTTATTAAAATTTTTATTTCTTCGGGATATTCCCGTCGAGTTCAAAATCATTAAAAAGCGTATGAAATAAATCAAATAAAGCAGAGTAACCGAAAATATTGTTCATTTCATTGAAAGAAGATGGAACTACAAGCTCAAAAGCGTAAACAGGGGGAGGTGCACAAACAGATGTGCCCTCAACCACATACTCAAAATAAGGCTCAGAACAGACAACTTACACATCACAAGACTCGATAGACCAATTCTTCACTTCTTTTGCAGCTACTTCAATGATGAGCCGGGTGTAGTCGACTGGTGCGTTGAAGCCCATCATGAAGCAGTCCTGACTGGTCACGTGCAGCTGAGCCATTTTCTCACTGAACAATTCTCCCATGTCGAGTCTGTCAAGCTTGTCAGTTCAATCTTCTTCCGGGACCTTCTTTTCTTTCTTCTCTTCTTCCACTGTTTCTCCCTCTTCCGTGTCAGACAACTGGTGGCTGAAAAAGATTTCCAACCCTGGTAGCTTTTGATTAGTCTCCTCATCAATCCATGGTTCCAGGAAATCACAATATGGGAAATCTTTTCCTTCTTTGACGAAATGCCCATTAAGTGTTCCAGGGTAGTTAGCCTTCCGCCCCCTTCTAGGCCCTTTCCGATCTTCCCCTGTTGGTTTATAGCCAAGACTAAAACGGTGTGAAGTTGGGAATAGCTGAATGGGTTCCGGAATGCTCTGTTGCTTATGTCCTAATCCCATGCCAGGGAAGAAGGACATTTTCCTCATCATCATTAAAGCTCGTGGGTTGATATACCTTTCTTCATCATTCATCAGCATCTTAATAGCCTGTACTTCATCGAACTGAAAATCACTAAGCAACACATCATCTTCACCATGTTGAACTTCCAGCAGAGTTGTGCCATCTCTGCCTTTCAGAGGGTGAATAGTGTCCTCTCCATGAATGGTCAATACTGTCCCGTTCTTTATTAATTTTAACTTTTGGTGAAGGGTTGATGGTACCATCTGGACATTCGGGTCATGTAGCCACGGCTTGCCCAATAGCAGATTGAAAGAGGCAGGCACGCCTAATACACGAATTCAACTGACATTTTCAGAGGTCATACTGAAATGGCGAACGACACCAGTCCTAGCACATCCCTTCTGGTGTTGTCATAAGCTCGTACCCCTTGATTGCAGGGAGTGAACTGGTCTGGCCTCATCCCTAAGCAAATGGCCGTCCTCAATGGGCAAACGTTCAAAGCAGACCCATTATCAATGAGGGTTACCGGGACCCATTTTTCTAGGCACTTAATGGTGATGTGGAGTGGCTTGTTGTGACTTTTTCCTTCAGGGAGAAAATTCTTATCAGAAAAGAAAATGACTTTTGGTTCAGCGGCTGGCAGAATAAGCCCAATGAACTGCTCGGGGGTTGCATCTATCGGGACGCTTGCCTTATTCAGAACTTTCAGCACAGCCTGCCTGCGTTTATGAGAAGCCATCAGTAACCTCCAAATGCTAACGTTGGCTTGTGTCTTCGTCAGTTGTTTGAGCACGACATCATCTTCTTCTTGTTGTTCCTTCTCCTTTTCCTTTCCATTTGGTTGTCCCTTTTCCAGTTGAGTTGGTTTGAAATGTCGCCCACTTTTAGCCAAGTGTTATACCTCCTCCTCAAGGTCCCATAACCCTGTTATTTCACCATTGGTCCGTCGTACTTTGTTTACGGACGAAGGGCTTTTAAAGGCCCACAAATCATTCAAGTCACTCACAGTTGCCATTTCCCTTCTTTCCTCATCATCTTCAATAGCTCATGTGTTGTCAATTTTATTCTAGATGTCTTCTCCAATAAAGTCTATCTGCTGCTCTCGAGCGGCCCAAAACTCAGTCCACTCGGCCCCATCAGATTTTAGCACAATCCTCACCAGCCAATAAGATTGCATGTCGTTAACATGTACTTCCTCCCCAAAAAGTCGGGAAGGGTAATTCCATCGAGCACGTGACCAAAATCATATGGTCGGGCTGGGTAATCCAAAGGCCAATCATTTTCCTAATCACGCTCCTCCTCTTGAATTACTACCTGGTATCCCTCTCAATTATCATCATCCCACTCTTCTACGATATCCCAGCCATTTCCCTCCATAATCAAAGAACAGGCTGTCGAGTCTTCGGTGAGTAAAACATATGGGCGCGGTAGATACGCCGAATAGATGTATTGACTCGGGTCCTCTGATTCTCCAAAAGATATGTAATTCACCCAGCTTGTTTGGCATGATTCGGTAAAGGATTGGCCATGACATTCGATTTTGGGGTGGCAGATGGTGGCTGGATCACCTTATTGTCAATAAGGTTTTGGATCTCGTGCCAGAGTCTCAAACATTTGTCAATTAGGTGCCCATGACCTTGGTGGAAGGCGCAGTATTGGGAGGCATTAAACTTTGGTGGTAAGGGATCTGAAACAGGCATGGGGTCCAAAGGTTTAAGAAACCCTTTCTCGACAAGTCGATTCAGGGCGGTGGATAATGAAATGTTGAGGGGAGTGAATACCCTCATTGGCCTCTGTTGCTGTTGGCTATTGTCAGATTGTTGGGCGTTATTGGACTATTAAGTGGAAGAAGATGGGTTCAGCAAGTTTACCTCGTTTGAGCGAGGCACGAGGTTGGTTGCAGCGGATTGATTTTGATGGGTTACAGGAAAAGCCTTTCTTGATGGTTTCTGAATGGGTTATGTTTTCTCGATGTCATCAGATTGGATCACATCCTTAATTTGCACCCCGGCATCAAACAACTGCTCGAATGTGGAGAGCGGTTGGGTAATCAGATAATGTTTCAACGCAGGTTGCAAATTCTTCACTACTATCCTTACTTGCTCTTTCTCAGAGGGCCGACTTGTCATTTTTGCGTTCTTGCCCCTCTATCGAGTTAGAAAATCAACAAAAGACTCCCAATTCTCCTGACGAGTCATTTCTAGTTCTCGGGTGGTAACATCTAATTGGACGTTATAACTGTACTGGCTGATAAAGGCAGTGGCTATGTTATCTCATGTTCTATTTTTTTCTACATCGAGGGAGAGGAACCACCTTTGTATTGCTCCCGATAGAGATCGGTGAAAAAGTTGGGCTTTTAGTTGATCATCAACTCCCATCGGCGATAGGGTACCGACATACATTCGGATATGAATTCTAGGGTCTCTAGTTCTGTCAAATTTTTTCATATCTGGCATTTTAAATTTTTTTGGGAGCTTAGCACTTGGGAATAAGCAGAGTCCCCCACATCTAGCATGTACTCTTCAACCCCTTTCATTTTTCTTAGGACCTTCTCCATCCTGTCAATCTTCTCTATCAGTGCAGATTCTCTAGACTACGCAGTGTTATCCTCCTCAACTATTACCTGACGAGAGACCCGTGGTGGTGGAGGAACAACGTGCGGTCCATCGAGAATTTGATTGTCATCCCAAAAGGCTTCTCCATTACCATTTGGGTCATCATGCTATTCATTCACAACGGGCATACGGGCCTGAATTGCTTGGATATGAGCTTGACATTGCACTTGGGCCTGGGTCTGCTGCTCTACATCTCTTTGTGTATCAGCGATCACCCTCATTAGGGCTGTCAAATTCACCTCATTTTCTGCCATCTTAACTGACTGTTCGGGTACTCTGTAAAGTCTACCTGTCACTGATCTTTCCCAGAGACGTGTTGACCGTACCTTTCTCGGTCCAATGATCTAAACCTGAAAAAAACTTGGATTCCAAAAGTAGGATAACTAGTATCAGACACTTCTCGGATAAGGATTCTGGTAACAGGTAGAAGATATCTGAAGGGTTGACCACAAACTGATATAATCACTGAAACTGAAGAAATGCCCATGTTGGGCCCATATCAGCAGCATAACAACTGAACATCTGAAAACCCAGGGAAACTAAGGAGGGGTTTATCTAAAGGATTTAAACGGAGAAACGGGTAGCGTTCTGGTAAGAGAGCAGTTTTATTCCATTTAAGAAATTTGTTTATCCTAAAATTCTAAGGAAAAATGGGCAGCATAACGGTAGCAAACTACCTCACACGGGTATAACGAGGATTTGAAGAAAATGAGCCTAAACAAAAGCACGAGTATAGAACTAACAACCCGATAAGAACACAAAAGAGAGAGAAGACTATCCTAGAGGTCTCAAAGCAAAACGCATGCATGACCCCGAGAAGAAAGCTGCGGTGTGAAAGCCGTACATGATGAAGAACCAAACCTGGGTAAGAACCCGAATGAGAGAGAAACTATCCTAGAGGCTTTGAAACAAAACACGGGTATGACCCCAAGAAGAAAACTACGACGGGAGAGCCGAACATGATGAAGGACAAAACTCGGGTAAGAACCCGAAGGCAAACCCACTCTAAACAAAGGATGCCGAAAAACCTAGGCGAAACCCAAAAAAAAGAACTAGCCCAAGCCGAAACAATCAACCCTAACAATAGAAATCAAAACATACAATTAACAAAAACACATAATTTTACTAGGGTTAGTAGCACCTAAATAGAGAGTTCTAAGTTCACTACATGAAAAAGGCCAATTTTGGTTAATCGAATAGGGTACCTTCTGAGTAGAGACGGATATATACCTCTCATGCCTGGAGTGGTGCAGGACATGGTCAAATGGTACGTCTGAACTATTTTACTGCACCTATGATAGCGTACAGTCAGTAAGGGTTGCCTGTTTTCCCAACAATCTTCAAAACGGATTAACGTTTAGGCCATCAGGTCGACCAGGCAGGGGGTTTGAAGAATAATGCATATGCATGCGAAAATACAAATGAGAAATACATATTAAGAACCAATGATATTTTCAAGTATAGTTCTCTTATTTGATTTTAGAAACCAGTCTCCAACGGAGCTGCCAGAAAATACTGTGACGTTGTAATTTATAGTAAAAAAATAAGGGATGTCAAAGATGTTTTGAAAACATTTTAAACACCTTGAAAATCAAATTTTGAAAATTCCTTTTTATGAAAATGAAGTCGCCACTTAGTTTTTGAGAAAAACTAAGAAAAGCAAAATTAGCTACTAATCTTTAAAGTGCTAACCAGAGAAAAAGGGTTCGGAGAATAAGGTACGAATCGGGGAAGGTATTAGGCACCCCGTTCGCCCAACCTTAAGGTTGGCCTCTACTAATTATAATTGGTTCTTTTATATGATTTCTCAAATACATGCAAATAAAGAAAATAAAAATAAAGAGAGAACATCCAAAATCAAGTATAGAAAATA
Organism: Heliamphora exappendiculata; assembly: GCA_034768845.1. Classification (NCBI taxonomy): domain Eukaryota; kingdom Viridiplantae; phylum Streptophyta; class Magnoliopsida; order Ericales; family Sarraceniaceae; genus Heliamphora; species Heliamphora exappendiculata. The sequence goes on along the minus strand of JAOTRH010084728.1, from coordinate 16,726 downwards.
AATAATATATATACATAACACTCCAAAACAAATAATTGTTTTTAAAAAAATTTCTACGTCCTATGGCATGCAATTTCTATCTAAATGATACATAAAACATACCCGCATGCAATATTCATCAAAATAAAATAATTATCATGGTTTGAATAAAAGAACAAAAACATGCTAGAAATTGTTAACATCAAATTACTAAGAATTGCCTAAAAATGAGTTGTTATAAAACAAATTGAATTATTCAAAACACTAAATTAACATACAAAACATGCATATTTTTAAACTTTTAAGATAAAAAGAATGTAAAAATCCTATATTAAAAAGTTTACCAAAACATAATAACAAGTATTTTATGCATTAAAATGACAATAGAAGATTTAAATTGAAAGAAAAAGAAATAAAGAGAAGGTTTACAAAAATAGAACTAAGCTTAAAAAGGTTGAAAGAAATTATCAAACTAATGGAAGAAAACCTAACTATCTATATTTTATGTTTTTAAACAAAACAAAAGAAAGAAAAAATAATAGGAATGAAATGAACAAATGAGTTTTAATTTTATTAGAAAAGAAAACTACACTATTAACCTAAAAGATAAAAATAAGACAAATAAGAACAACATTTCATAGAAGGTATTTTTGCTTTTTGTGGTTAATAAAAGAAAAGAAAAAAAAATTATTATAGAAGAAAGATTAAACTAACAAAGGAAATAAAAGAAACTTTGATTGTTGATTATTTTATATTTTTAAAGGGGAATAAAAGAAAAGAAAAAAAATTTGAAGAGAATAAAGAAATGAAAAGAATGATGGAGGATTTAAAAGAGAAAATTATAATGTCGTTTAAAGGTAAAAATTAGCTTAAAAATCATGTGTAATTTTTGGATTTATGGAAGAAGAACTATAAATTGAAAATAAGGCTATAAAGGAAACAAAATGAAAATTTTTAAGTAAAACAAATTAAAAGAAATACTTAACAAAGAAAAGTTAAACTATTATTTTAATTATAGAAAAATAAAGCTAGTAACAAAAAATTTAGATTAGTATTAACAAAAGAACATTAAACTAATAATAAAAGAAAAAAAAAAGAAAAAAAAATACTAATAGTAAATGAAATATAGAATTAACACTAAAAGAAATAAGAAGTAATATGCTACTAGAAAATTTAAAGCTAATAATGAAGTGCTAGAAAAGGAAAATTAAACTAATACTAATGAAGAAACTTTAAGTTAATATCAAAAATGAAGAAAAGAAAATAAAACATTAAAAAAATTACATTAAGTTAAAGAAATAAAAATTACATTACAAAGGAAAGTAAATGCTTGAAAATTAGATTGCATTATAAAAGCTAACATGACAATTAAGCTACAAAAGCAATAAAAATAATGAATTAGAATGCTAGTAAAGTAAAACTATGCTAACTAAAAAGAAAATAAAAAAAATGCTAAAGTATTGAATATCAAAGAAAGAAAATGAAAAGAAATGTAATATTAGAATTAAATGGGTGTATTATTGACAATTACAACTATTTTTATGTAAATACCTTAATTGTAACAATTAACAACATTGATTAGTTGTAATTGTTAAAAAAAATATTAGCACTTAATTAATGAATTAATTAATTGCAACAATATACTAAAAATAAAATGAAAATAAAGTAATAACTAAAACTTTAAAAGAAACAATCTAACTACATTAAATAACAATTAACATTGCAACTATTAAACAAAATTAACAATAATTGAAATTGAAGAATTTGAAATAGAAGTTAACCTGATCGCTCCAATAGAGAGAAGTGGAGTTTAGAAAGATCGAGGATCTAAGCAAGGTATTTGGATTGCTGGGGAATCCTCAAGTCGGGAATGAGCTTTAATTGTCCAATCCTAGGGTGGCGATCCAAGCAAGGCTTTAAGGTAGACGTCGGAGGCTCGGTACATCAGCAAGGCTTCGGTGTTGGGGCTCGGAATTGCTCGGCAATTCAGTAGAATTTCACTCTCAAAACCTCACTCTCATCTTCTGTCTTTGAAAACGTACCAGATGTACAATATTTATAGAGTTTCTTCAACCAATGAGATGCTGACGCGTTTTAAGACACATCAGGCCATTTAAAGTTGACGGTCGCCATAATGTGAGTTGGCGGTCGCCACCTTGGGCTAGGGTTTCCAAAAGGTTCTATGGCGGTCGCCTCAATGGAGTTGGCGGTCACCACCTTGGGTTAGGATTTCTACAAAGTTCTATTGGCGGTTACCATAATGGAGTTGGCGGTCTCCATGTTGGAAATGTGGCGGTCGCCATGTTGGAATTTGACTTGGACAATAAGTTATTGATTTTGGATGATTTGGGTTCAAATATTGAGCTTGGATCACTTCCCGATGATCGAACTGAGACACCATTTCACCTGTTTTCATCATCGGATTCACCTAAGATTAGACGGGGTCAAATTGGGGTGTCTACACCTATAAGTATTCCAGCGCCTGTTTCGTTTGGAAAAACTTATTTTCTTCCCAACTCTCTGCCTTCTCTCTATATTTTTGTGTTGCCCGAGCCTAGTTTTCGATGATCCGCTTGTGGATCCTTGTTATTCACACTGCTAGCGTTGTATCCATCCGGACAAATTCTTGTTCTGACGAGGTTCGTTTTTTGAGATTTCAAGTTTTGACTCACCGAATTAGGATCATCGACTATATTGTTGTTTAAGGGTGCTATGCGTAATTATATACCTTTTTACCGGGTGAATTGCTTTAAATATCATGTTTTATGTTTAAACCTTATTTTTTGGGTAAAAAGCATGTTTTGCGCTTTTCTTGGTTTACTACATGATATTAAACTTGTGGATAACTAGTTTTCAAATGGTGGTTTTAAAAACGGCAGATTTGTGAAAATCTCGATAAACTATGTTTTTGAGGTTTGAAGCTAACGTTTGGGGTTGAGTCTCAATTTTAAAATATTTCGTTAAAAATGAAGAAAAATATTTTTAAAATATTTTATTTGATCTCCATGTTGATGGATGGATCTCTCTATACATGTTTAATGTATAATTGTGAAAATATTTTTGTAGTCGAGCTACGGGTTGATTTTTAAATGATTCTCTAGATGTGCCGGGATAGCGGGTATTTAGCACGAGTTGCCCTAAGTGAAAGTACAGAAACATGCGTAGAGTAGGTATCTTTGTTCTTTGAGGTAATTCCCATAAAGAAGGGGTGGGTGCTTTTGTCCCTTGGGTTTCGGGCCCGTAAAGTCAGCAGTTACGTTGTGGTGGCTCTGTATAGAACTTGTCACTACCTAACAGGTCTTAAATGATTCAGGAATTAGGTAATGGGCAGGAGTCTATAGTTGTTACCTTTGTCACTTGTGATGGAGTCGGTACATAGGATTCATTTCTTTTTCCTCGGTTATGTGATCCGAGTGAAAAACAACGTTTTGGTTACTGTTTTCTTTAACTGTAACACGTTACTTGCATTAGTTTTAAATGCTTGGTTTTGATGATGAAAAACATACTCTGTAGTTGAGTTAGCTTCCATTATATGATTGCATATCTTGCTTTACAGCTTTATAATCTATTTCTATTGGGCTTCGGCTCATAATGTGGGACTTATTAAACTTTTTTCAGGTAATGAGGTTGTTGATCACAAGGAGTTGATCTAGTGGTGCCACGGTGGCGAAAGACTTTATTAGTTTTCCTTTTTGTATGCCTATTTCTGAAGGCATGACTTGTATGCCTCAGGGCGATACATTTATGCATGTTGAAACAGGATGTTTACTGCTTATGAGATATGTATATGGGGCACTCTTTTGATTTCAACAGCTGTATTTGATTGTATGAAAATTTATTTTCATAAAACTGGTGTTTGGTGGACTTTTCATGTGACCCTGGGTTTTGGAGCGTGACAACTTGGTATCAGAGCTCTGAGTTCGAATACCTAACAGCCGTGGGAAGATGGTGCATCACCTGGTGTGAGGATGATTGCGTATACTTGCCTACATATATTTAAACGTTTTTATAACATGCTGATAGCTTGTTGAGCATGATATGTTGTGTATATGTGAGTATGGAGGTTGGATCTTGAGATGGGTTAGTCTTGCATGTGGGCTCGTGAGAGTCGAGGTTCGTAGGAGTCGATCTTTACGTGTGAGGCATTGTAGCATATTTATATGTATGTATACAAAATTATTTTTCAAACTGTTATTCTTGGCTCTTGTGAGTCGTGATATAAAAAATTATTTTTAAATGTGTTTTGAGGCTCGGGTAAGTCGTTACATACATATTACATATGCTAGCATGTTTAGCTTATATTGCACATTTGTCTAGTTTCTGCTGAGTTTTGGCTCACGATGTGAAATTTGAAATGTTTTTCAGATATCAGTCACGCAGGTTGATTCGGAGGTGCCGGGGGGGCAAAAGATTTGTAATATTCCTTTTGTTTCTTTTGAACCATGTATGTTTACATGTTAGCGATGTTGAAACCGAGTGTTGTAAGCTGAGGGCGATATATATACTTAAATGCATGTATGTTTTATTTTAAGAGTATAACACATGGTTGGGTGTTATGTATGGTTCTTGTTGGGTGTTTCACATGACTCAAAGTTTGGGGCGTGACAAAATCGTATCAAAGCTCTGGATTCGAATACTTAAGAGCCGTGGGAAGAGAGTGCATCACTTGGTGAGGTTGATTGCATGTGTTTAGCTATTTTGATAGCATGAGCATGATATGCGTGAAGGTTGTGTATATGTGAACATAGGGGTTGAACCGTAGGAATGATTAGTCTTGCCTTTGGGCGTTTGGGTTAACAAGCTTGGAAGCCGAGTTAGAAATGCGTTTGGATGATGTGTTTTCTGACAAGAAATCTGAGCAGATTATCCAAATGGACGCGTCACTCTTGTTAGTTTTCCTTGGTTTGTGGGGTTGTTTAGCATGAACCTATGTGGCTATATGTTAGCATGCTATGTGGTTAGCATTTATATTCATGCGATATGCTGCATCTTATGTTCTGTTTTTCTTTCATATGATGTGATGTCTGCGAGGAGAGGAAGTGGTCGCGGCCGTAATTTTGGCCGAGGAGATGTACCTATCCCTGATGCTGGGGATGCAAATGCTCCCCAAGGACCAGTTGATGTGGTACGGTTGCTGCATGCGCTAGTTGGCTCCATTGGCCAGCTGGTTGAGACCTCTATGGGGAGAGGGAGAGAGCCCGAGTTGAGGGCAACGGTGGCGATGCGGGAGTTCAGACATATGGATCCTCCTACCTTTGTTGGGGATCTTTATCCTACAGTGGCTATCAAGTGGTTGGAGCTAGTGACCCGGATCCTCGATACATTGCAGATTGTGGAGGATGATTTGCGAGTTCCTTTTGCTACTTTCCAGTTGAGAGAGGATGCTCACGAGTGGTGGAAATACGCGCAAAATATTGTGGAGTGCCGTAGGCAACTTTCACATGGATTTTTCTGGAGAAGTACTTTCCAACTTCTTCGCGAGACTTGTATAGGAAGGAGCTCTATTTTATTCGTTGATATTTTGACCCTTGTTCTTTTAAAATTGTGGTTTGATATTGCAGCGTAGTGCAAAAGGAGTAAAAAATGACGAAAAATTGCACGCTGTGTCAGACCGCTCGATAGACTGATCGAGCAGTCCTCAATAACTCTCGGTATCTCATGTGTACAACAAACTACTATGAGCTTGACTTGATTGATCAATCGGTTAAAAGATTGATTGAGCGATTCTGTGCGCGCGGATCAATTTTTAAGTGCTGTAGTTAGGTTTTTGGGTGTATGTTATAAATAGGCAGCTAGGATTTCTTTTTTAGGTGCCTCCTTATTATTTGATAAAGACCTAGCCACCAGAGAAAGCCTCTGAAGTGAATTGTGCAAGATTTCAAGCCAATCAATTACTTGATGATCTTTTAGCTTCCGCTCATTCAAGCCAATCATCAAGTCAATCAAACCTTCAACGATATGTTCATGTTAGTGGAGTCACTTAAGAGGATTCTCAAGTGTTTTAAGTCTGGTGGAGAATTCCGTCAACATTGAAATCCGGTGGTGAATTCCAGCGGTGGTCAAGCATATGAGTTGGTGTAAGTGGATTCGGTAAGAGTAGGCTTTCAAACATTTGATTGCGAGTACAGCGTCGGCTTGTAAGATTCTCTTGTAATCAATGATATTATGGTGTTTGATTTCCTAAATCCGAAGTGGTCTTGTGGTTTTTAGCTGGTTTGGGATTTTTCACGTAAAAATTATTGTCTCACGTGTAATTGTGATTGTTTATATTCTCTACTTGTGTGTTTGGTGGCTTAGGTTTATTTGCAATGTTTAGCTTATTTAAGAAAATTGATCAGTGCAAATTAGTCTACAAATGGGATTTTTCAATTGGTATCAAAGCGGGCCACAAATTTTTTTTTTTTTAAAATTATGTGATTCATTGATTGATTTGCTATAAATGAATTTTCTTAGAGAAAGTGTTTTGACCGATAGACCACCCTTTTTTGACGACCATAATTACACCTTTTGAAAAGTTAGAATGAGAACCTTTTTGAAATCTATTGACGAAAGAGTTTGATTTTCCGTTGTTGAGGGTTACAATTCTCCCACCAGTGTTGTTGATGGACTAACCGTCCCTAAGCCCGTGGCTAAATGGGACAGAGCTAATTTTGAGAATGCTGACTAGAATAGTAAAGTCATAAATGCTATCTTTAATGAAGTCACACTAGATGAGTTTCATAGAATTAGTATGCGTGACTTCGCTAAAGAAGTATAGGATATTCTTCAAATCACTCACGAATGGACCGATACTATAAAAATCTCAAAACTTCAACGTCTCACAACTAATTTTGAAACTCTGCGTATGGAAAACCATGAAAGTTTTGACGATTTTTATGCAAAATTAAGTGATATTGTGAATGCCTCGTTTAATTTTGGTGAAAGAATTTTAACTTCTAGAATCGTTCAAAAAATTATTAAATCTTTACTTGAACATTTTCAACTAAAAGTTATAGCAATAGAAGAGGGTAAAGACATTGATTCAATTTTTATTGAAAATTTAGTTAGAAACCTACAATTCTATGAGCTAAATTTTTAAAATAAAAAAGTTTAAAAATTTTTTGCATTCTCTTCTGCTCAAGGTTCTATAAGTGATTCGGATGATGATTTAAACCCTGAGATGATGGCTATTTTATGAAAAAATTTAAAAAAATTTTAAAAATTAAAAAGCTTAATTAGGAGAAAAAATTGCAAAAGAAGCATGGTAAAGACAAAGCCATGCCTAATTATATTAAAACAAAGGGTCGAAGGGGCTAGAATTCTGAAATCCCATGCTATGAATGTTGGTCTAATAAGGTTTCAATAACCATTTTGATAATAACAAATCTAAATATCTAATTGTGCAAATTGAGTGTGTTTACAGGAAAAAAATATTTAGCACAATCAAAGATATAAAATGGAAGCCATGACGCATATTTCAAATTAAATTCTTTGGTGACAAGCTTTTGGAACAATACAAGAGTTAAAATCTTGAAGGATTGAAGATAAAAGTTTTAAATTTTACTTTTAGGATTTTTTTAAATTTACATGTCTCATTGATATATTTCTTTGAAGCTTATAGGATTCCTAAAATACCTAAAAATATTTTTCAAAACAAGAAAGTGGATTTCAATGCATCCAGTCGACTGAATAGGCTAAAATTTTGAAAAATGGCGTAAACGACTAGTTTAATCTTTTCATGCTTAACCCAACTGCTAGTTCCGAACTTTGGCCTATAAATAGAGCATTTGAGCTCTTGTTTCAATCATCAAAAGTCTCTCAAACATTCTCTCTTGTTTCATACTTCTTGTGCTTTAAAATTCTTGATTTTTCAGTTAACATTTGAGAGAAAAGATCATTAGAATTCTCTTTAAACTTCATTGTTATATTCCTTAAGAAGTGAGTTAGAGCTTTCATTTTTTTGTACTCATCTACTCATTGTAGGAGCAAATTCTTTGTACATATTCTTGTTGTTCCTTTGTGTTTGAGAAAGGTGTTTTTCAAAAGAAGCTAATCTGCCTACAAGGATTGGATTGCTTGAGAATGATATATTCTCAAGAGAGGCTACTGCACCTAGACTAAGGAGAGAGGCTACTGCACCTAGTGAATGAGTGATAGTGAAAAATCCTCATAACGGTTTACTTGAGACAAGAACGTAGGCCATTGCGCCGAACTTTGTAAAAATCGTAGTGTCGTTCTTCTATCTTGCTCATTTTTCATTTACCTCATTATATTGCTTGTCTTTGCATTACATACATTTGCACTTGAATCATTCTATATCTAAATCATTACTTGTATCTTTTATTTTAAAATTAGAAAGCTTTGAATCTTGTGTTTTCACTTTGCAAGAAATATTATCAATTAAAATATTCTTGTACTTTAATTTTCTATTAAAAAACTATATTTGAAAGTTTACTTGCGAATTAAAATCGATAACTATATTTGGATTTTTAAATTATTAATACATGAAAATTGTTGTATTTGGTCAACAAGAAATTTTAGATATTGTAAATTAAAATCTACACCTGTACGTAAATTTTTTAACAATAGGTTTTTTATTTATAAGATCAATTCAAATTTACTTGTGATTTAAATAAGTAATATATTATTGTGAATTTAAAAATCATACACTTGTATTTGAATATTTGATATAAGATTTTTTAAATATCCAATTCACCCCCTCTTGGAATTATACACAAACTATCAATGAATGCAAAGCATATGGACATATAGTTAAGAATGCCCGAACTTTCTTAGAAAGAAACATAAGGAATTCACAGTAACTTAGAATGATAAAAGTGAACCCAACACGAGTGATGAGAATGAACCTGATTATGATGATGGTGACATTGTTGCTTTGGTTGCTTCTGTTTAGAAGGAATCAATTGAGTTTGAAATTGAAAATTCTATAAATGATTCTGAAAAAGAGGAAGGCGAAAAGGGTAGCGAGTTTGAGGATGATGAAACTCTCCAACAAGCTTATGATAAACTGTACAATAATAGTTGTTTGTTGACTAAGTACAATGCTAAACTTATTAAAAATTTCAAATTATGTGAAAAAGATGATGGAAGTGTCAAGCAAGAGTTAACTAAAGCACAAGCTCTTGTAGGAAAGCTAAAATCTGATAAACAGACATTGTGTGCAAAACTTGTCCTGTGTGAAAAAGAAAAAAATAGCTTATTTGAGTTGAGTCAGACAAGAATGACCAGACTAATTGAATTTGAAAAAGAACTGTATACTTGTATTAATTCTAAGAAAGAGCTTGAAAGTAAATTTGCTAAACTAGAAATTGACTGTATAAATGATCAAGCTATTTTCAAGAAATTAAATACAGGTACTAAGGTTTTGGATGACATACTTGAGATACAGAAGGCTGTGACGGATAGGTATGGACTAGGTTTTGTTGGTTCTCTTTCAAGCAAGTCAACAAAAGAAAAAAAAAGTCGGCCAACCAACTCAAGCTAGTTTCACACCAAAGTTTGTGAAAGCAGAACCAGCCAATGCAATGAGCTCAAAAGGAATAGCTACTAGTACTTTGCAAAAATTAATGGAAAGTTGGGATATCAGACAAGTAAATCCACCATTTTACATGGTGAGGAAATAAATGCTAAATTTGTTCCTACATGTCATCATTATGGTATTATTGGTCATATACGTCCTAATTGCATGAATTTGAATAGAAAAATATTTTTTGTACCTATTTGGCATCACTGTGGTATAAAGGGATACATCAGAGCTCACTGCACTCGGTTGATTGATCAAAAGAGGTTCAGATTTGATATGTTACCCCAAGTTAGAAAGAATTGGGTGTCTAACTCTATACCTGTGCCTTTGAAAATAAAAAACGTTTGGGTAAGAAAGAGTAATTTAGATAGCTTTTTGGCTAGTCGTTGTCCCTAGTTTGTTTGTTTGTTTGTTTTTTTTTTGTTTGAGTTTTTTTTTGGATCATATGTTTTTTTTTTAAAAAAAAGAAAAAAAATTTGTGGGGTACTTTATTAATGATTGAGTACTATTTTTTGTGCATTATTTTATTTGGCTGAAATTCTATAATTTAGGCTTTGAGATTACCTACCACACTAATTTTTAGATAATCTAGTTCATAATGAATCGAACGCTTTCAGAGATGAGTTTATTTTGTACGCCACTTGAACATTGGTAGATGAATGGATCTTTTGCACTTGAGATTATGTTTATCTATGAGTCTCTCTCTTTTTTCAGTTTTTTAAAGTTTTCGCAAAATTACCACATAGTGGCGACCCACGTGATCTTAATATTTAAACTCCTTCATTCTTTTACTTCTGTTTATTTGGCTTGAGAAAATGGCTATCTATGCGGAGCTTGTCTTTTCGTACGTTCTAGTGTGCAGTCGCCTTGAAATTTGTGTCACAATTTGCTTATATCTGAGGAAATTGCTACCTATGCGAACTTTACTTTTTTGTTCGTACTAGTGTGAAAGCCGCCTATGAAAGCATAAAAAGAAAAAAAAAAGAGGAGAAAGAAATCTTTACAGTCTTTAGTTGGATGGGAGTTAGCCTATAAAGTAAATTGAGTCAAAGCTATTTTGACTTTGTGATATCTCTGATTTTTGATTAATAAATATAACTCAGCCATAATGATCCCATATAGGATTTGATTTTAGAGTCTAAAAATATTTCAAGTCACACACACACACTGCTTCATATAGAATTTACTTGATTATGTTGGTTCATATATGAATATAGTTTATCTAGGATTCTGTGTGTATTTTTTTTTATCAATTTGCCCAGACTTTGTGATTTTAAGTGAATAAAAATATGCATGGGTCTCGTACTTATTCTTTAATCTTGTTCCCTACTCAAAAAGATTTGTTTGTTTTGTTTTTTTTTCTTGAGTTTGTTTGCAAATTCGTGACAAAAAGGGGGAGATGATAGAGGGATGCCAGGCTTGGATGCTTGGATGTTTGGTTGACGGAGTGTATCTTTCTTTTGTAGAATTTAGTTTGAGGGGGAGTATTGTTTTTGTGGAAGTATTTTGTTTGTGTCAAGTCCTTTTTTTTCTTATCGTTTTGTTTGCTTGTTCAATTGGATTAGTTGGCTTGTTGGATTTTGTAATAGAATTGCCAAGTGGGGAGATTGTTATAAATTTTGTCATCTGTCTAATTCGTTTTAGTTTGGAAAATCAGTTATAAATGATTATCTATTTTATTCGTTAATAATTTGAACCTTATTCTTTTGAAGTTGTGGTTTGATATTGCAGCGCAGTGAAAAAAAAGCAAAAAATGATGAAAAACTGCATGCAGTGTCAAACCGCTCGACAGCCCGATCGAGCGGTCCATCGAGTGATTTTTAACATCAAGTAATTGGCTGTCTTATGTCCATCGAGCGGTCCTGTATGTGTAGATCAATTTTTGGGTGTATGTTATAAATAGGCAGTTAGAGTTTCTTTTTTAGATGCCTCCTCATTATTTGATAAAAACTTAGCCGCCAAATAAAGCCTCTGAAGTTAATTGAGTAAGCTTTCAAGCCAACCAATTACTTGATGATCTTTTAGCTTCCGCTCATTCAAGCTAATCATCAAGGCAATCAAACCTTCAATGATATGTTCATGTTCGTGGAGTCGCTTGAAATGATTCTCAAGTGTTTAAGTCTAGTGGAGGATTCCGTCAGCATTAAAGTTCGATGGTGGGTTCTAGCGGCGGTCAAGCATATGAGTTGGTGTACGTGAATTCGGCAAGAGTAGGCTTTCAAACATCTGATTGTGGGTATACCGTCGGTTTGTAAGATTATTTTGTAATCAAAGATATTATAGTGTTTGATTTCCTAAATTCAGAGCGATCTCGTGATTTTTACCCAGTTTGAGGTTTTCACGTAAAAATCGCCGTCTTATGTGAGATTGTGATTGTTTATATTCTCTGTTTGTGTGCTTGGTGGTTTAGGCTTATTTGCAGCGTTTAACTTATTTAAGAAAATTAATTAGTGCAAATCAATCTACCAACATAATTTTTCAATCAGTTTAGTCTATGTTTGGACTAACTTCTTTTAGTGATTTTTAGAGTTTTTGGCTTTTTTGTAAAAAAGTAGAGGTCAAATCATGGCTTTTTGTAAAAAAAAGTAAAAAAAAAAACTTGACTTTTTTTACTAGCCAAATTAAGTGGCTTTTTTGGCTTTTAAGTCAAAAAATTTAGCTTAAAAGCCAGGTCAAACAAGGGCTTAATCTCAAAAAAATAAAATAAAAATACATAGTAATTAGGATGGTGATCATAATGAATTAGATAGTCCACAATATTTGGACATTTCAAATTTGGAAACATTTCGAGGGAGTTTTGATAGAAACCTCCAATTTCTGTCTTTAAAAATAAATCATATTTCAACCAAACAACTTGTGACACACAATTTGTGAATATAAAATAATAAATTATTAAAAAAAGAGGATAAAACTTTAGAATTCAAAGCACCTACTACTTTTTATTTTGTATAACATTATAGAAGTATAGATATATTTTATTCATTTTAAAATACTATGAATTACTCTGAATAAAAGCACTTAAGGATATAGAATGCTAGTATTAGATACATGTTATCTATACATTATTTTTTTCTGTGATTGTTTTTTTATAAAATATTATAATTGTTATAGATATAGATAAATTGAGTTCTAATATGATAAGTTTAAAAGACAAATGTCAAAAATTAAAAATATCTATATATTTTGGTAGTAATCTAAATTAATGTTAAATAAGATAAAATTAATTTCAAATGTACCAATTTAAATTTTATAAGCATTCAAATTCTTGTAGAATTTGAATTTAAATAAACTAAAGTTTAAAAGATAAATATCAAAATTTTAAAATAGTTATATCAAGCTAGTAATCTGAATCTATTAAGGATGCGTTTAATTTTTTTTTCTCTAAAAAAAATTAAACTTCTTAAAAGTCAAATATTTCAAACATGCCAAACAAAGGCTTAATTCTACTTGAAACTGTTTGATGTATGTCTTATATTATGTAGACCCGTATAATTAAAATTTTATTTACATGTATTTTGACTGGGCTGAAGTCATGAATTTATAAGGAATCTAATACATGCAGGATTTGCAATTATATGGGGTTAGGGTTTTAGAGTTTGCCTATAAATAAGAATTTATAATTCTAGTTATTTGTATAGAGTGAAAATCAAAAAGGGTAGAGATGTAGGGAGAGATGAAAAATATTGAGTGCACAGAAATAACATTTGAGTGAGAAAATGGGGTTTGTTTCATAACTCGGGTTGTGGGTGTCGAATTTTGGGATGTTTTTGATTTTGAATTTATACATTCTACAGTTATAATTAATTGTTTCTCTCACCTGTGGATGTAGGCAGGTTGTGCCGAACCACGTATATCGTTGCATATTTTTTTTAGTATGTGCAATATTTTTTGCTTCTGTTCGCGTTCAAAAATTGGTATTCAAATCTCAACAAGTGGTATCAGAGTCGATGGTAGGCGATTCAAAGCAATGGTGGTTGATCGGAGCAAGGTATTATTTTTGATTTTCGGTTCATATAAATCAAAAATATTTTTTTGCACAAAAGAAAAAAAATGAAAGGAAGATGAAGGGAGGCGGCCACATAAGCAACCTATTGGAATGATTTGCATTAAAGTAATTTTTTCGATTTTCGTACAAAGAATTTGAGATTAATGATAGAATTTGTAATCACGCTTGACGGAACGGCTTGGCTAGTTGGCTTGAAACCTAATCAATTGAGAATAGCTAATTTTTGTTATTGGGATCAAGATTGATCCGCTTGAATCACGGTGGGATTCTTAAGAATCTAATTTATTGGGCAATATTCCTGTGTGACTGCAGTATTGAAATCGACGGTTTAAAATTATTCTACTATATCAGCTCATATGTATAGAAAATTAATTTAAGGAGAAGGTGTACCCTAATATTTTTTAGCGCTGCAGATTCATCGATACGGTCAAAATTTTTAAATTTTGAATGATTTGATGGGATTTGACAGATCGGTTTAGATTGGGATTGATCGGGCGAGATCAAAGGAGATCAGGGGCAATCAGGTTTAATTGCAGGTGATCTAAGATAATCGAGAGCAATCTAGTTCAATCAATTATAGAAGACTAATCATAAATGGATGCAGCTAAGGATTTTTAGTTACAGGTGGAGTCAAGCCAGACGACAATTTTCTGATTCGACTAATGATTAGCAATCAGGCCACCTCGACGATTAGGTGTCAAGCATCTCAGTGTGAAGGTGCAGCCCATGCTGGCTTGAGTGTTGCGGATTAACGACGACGGCAGAATCGACATCGATACTATTTATCTTCAGAGTGATTTTCAAAATTCAAGTCAAGGTGAAAATTGTTGGATGAATGTCTTGTATTTTGTGGACCCGTATAGTCAGAATTTTATTTATATGTATTTGGGCTAGACTGAAGTCATGAATTCATAAGGAGTCTAATAGGTAGGTTTGTAATTATATGGAGTTAAAATTTTAGAGTTTACCTATAAATAAGACTTTATAATTCTAGTTATTTGTGTGGAGAGAAAATCAAATGGGTAGAGATGTAGGAAGAAATGAAAAAATACTGAGGGCACGAAAATAAGCTTTGAGCGGAAAAACAGAGTTTGTTTCAGAGCTCGGGTCATGGGTGCCGGATTTTGGGATATTTTTGATTTCAGGTTTGTACATTCTACAATTATAATTGATTATTTCTCTCGCCCGTGGATATAGGTAGGTTGTACCGAACCACGTATATCGTTGCGTATTTTTTTTTGGTATACACAATATTTTTTGCTTCCGTTCGCGTTCGAGAATTGGTGTTCAAATCCCAACAAAAAATTTAATTTACACGCTTGGGTGGGGTTTAGAGAGAACCCTGCCTAGGGTATGTACTCGGTTTTTTTAAAAAAAATCTACTTTTTTAGCTTAGCTTAGTTTTTTTTAGAGGTTTTTTGCTTAAAATTCTTTTGAAAAACTCTCTTGTTTAGCATCAGTTAGCTTTTTATACATATTTTTATATTTATTTTTTTATAAAAAAAATTAAAAAAAAAAACTAATCCAAACGCAAGCTAATATAAAATTATGTGAGAAAAATTCTTCAAAATACCTTATAAGTGGCGCAAGAGTGTTCTAAAATGTGTGAAAAATCAAAATGTGAACTTTTAGTTTTGGCTATTGCTCACTCGATGATTCTAAATACATATTAGAATATTCCTAATTAATGCACACTCTTACTAATTTTTTTTTAATAATATGAAATTTTCAAAAAAGGCAAAGTTTTAGTAGTTTTTACCTATAGGTCCCAATCTCCCTCCTCTGCCATCAACGACAGGTGCCAGCAACACTCCTCTCCCACCGTGCATGGTCATTGTAGGCCCTCCCCAACTGTCCCCACATGCGACGCGACCTCCGTAGTAATTTGTATTTGGAGAGGGAGAGAGGAAGAGGATTGAGTAATTATTTGGAACTCTTAGAATTTTATGTGGTAAATTTATATAATATTTTTATTTAATATGGTGATAATAAATTTTAGGGTAAAGATATGATAATTTATCTTTGTTGGGTAATTAAGGGACAAATGGTGAACCATATTGTGTATATTGCGATTGTTAATTTGTCAATAGTATCGTGTGGCATTGCCTAAATATTACTCCAAAAATATCTGATAATTTTCAGACCCATGGACACACTCACACACGCATATATCAACTAGATGTGCACAACACAATACCGCATAAATATTTTGAAGAAATTGATAACAGAAAAATAACTGTATATTTTCTGTATATTAAAATTATACAATATATAGCTTATTTATAGGCGAATAGAAATAAACAAAAAAGAAAATACAACAAATAGAGAATAAAATCAAATCAGAATAAATCAATCTAATATTCTAATAATCAATCTAATATTCTAACATTCCCCTTCAAACGCGAGATGACGAAATCAGCTGAAGTTTGGAAATTAGAGCACGGAGGCGACCAGGAGGATGAGATTTTGTCAATAGGTCGGCAAGTTAATCTTCAGAAGAGACAGATCGGAGATGTAAGGTGCCCTGCTGAAGGTGATGTCGGATGAAGTGACAGTCAAATTTTTTTTTGAAAAGGAGCGAGTCACGCGACGACAGCAGCGGCAACACGAGTCACACGACGGCGGCGGCGATGGCCTGAGGCGACGGGAGAAAGCTGACGACGGCACCGTGTCTCACGACGGTGTCGGCGACGGCCTGAGGCAACGAGAGCAAGCTGACGACGACGGCGTGTCCCGCGACGGTGTCGACGACGGCCTGAGGCGACGGGAGCAAGCTGACGATGGCGGCATGTCCCGCAATGGTGTCGGCGATGGCCTGAGGCAATGGGACCAAGCTGACGACGGCAGCGTGTCCCACGACGGTGTCGGAGACGGCCTGAGGTGACGGGAGCAAGCTGACGACGGCGGCGTGTCCCGCGATGGTGTCGACGACGGCCTGAGGCAACGGGAGCAAGCTGACGATGGCAGCGTCTCCCGCGACGATGTCGGCGACGGCCTGAGGCGACGGGAGCACGCGTCCCGCGATGGTGTCGGCGACGGCTTGAGGCAACGGGAGCAAGCTAACGACGGCCGCGTGTCCTGCGACGGTGTCGGCGACGGCCTGAGGCGAAGGGAGCAAGCTGACGACGGCGGCGTGTCCCGCGATGGTGTCGGCGATGGCCTGATGCGACGTGACGTGAGAGGGCAGGGGCAATGACCTGGTGCGGCGGTGGCTACTT